>JAKELH010000601.1:0-44715 GCA_021525015.1 Lactarius pseudohatsudake | reverse complement strand
GCGAATGCGCATTGAGAGCCATCGTTCTCCCAGATTTTTCCAGCAGATTTGGCTTGCTTCCAGATGGGGTCTCACGTATAGGCTTTTTCCCTTACTTCGCAAATCAGGGCTGTTAAGATGAGGATCGAGGTACGTTGGACCATTCTTCGTTTCAAACTACAATCCATAAGGGTTTCACAGATAGTAATGGACGAGCACCTTGCATTGTCCACCACATCGTGAAATTTCGTCCCAGGTACGCAGTTGACATGTCATGGAATTTCTGGGTCCTCACTATTAAACCCCTTCGCATATCTATGGCCCAAAACCCTCTACCAACAAGGCCATGAATGGATTGTTCGTCGCCGTCATTATATCAATTGGTCGTTTTGCCTCGGGTTCCACCAGGTGGACTTGCATCTTAGCACCGTCAGTCTCTGTCACCAGATACCCAACCGCCGTTCTTGTTTCTGTTGCGTGTGCCTTCTCTTCGTGATGTGCCTTTTTCCCCAAATCCCCGTCCCGACATGAGTTGGGTGTTTTATAGTATGTAGACTGTTGCACAAAAATCGTTTTTGTAGTGACACTTTGTAGAAGCTTGTATGTGGTGATAAAACATCTATATCCATTGCACAGTTTTTTGTTTTGTTTATAAAGTCATTTAAACGGTTGCAGACATCAGGTCTACCCAAAAAGGTGACGCTGGTGTGCGCCGAGTTGAACACCCCCGCCCACCCACACACAGCATCAAGCACAGAATCGGATGTAATTCTAGTCGTGGTCCGACCGTTCCGCTCCATCGGAAACCGAGTCAGACCCTACTCTTCCCTCCCGTACCACATGGCGACACACCCGTATTCGGTATCCCTGATGAAGTCTTCGCCGCTTTCTCTGAAAGTAACGGGCCTGCATAGAGCGGTGCGCAGACACGCACCTGAGGCCACGAAAATGTGCGTATCCCCAATATATTCATCTCACGATTTCGGACCGGGACATCCGGACGTCGTTGATCCACCTTTTCTCACTTCGGTGAATACTCAATCCAATGCACGGTTACTAGACATCCACCCCACCCCGCTTCGAAGCCCGCGGCCGTTCTCATCCTGTTATATGAGCGTGCGGGCAGGATCCGCGTGCTTTTGACTACGCGGTCGAAAGAACTGCGCTCGCATCCCGGGCAGACGGCTCTGCCAGGAGGCAAAGTTGACGAAGAGGACGGTGATGTAATCGAAACGGCAGTGAGTCCCCTCCCATCCATCCATCGATCTCCACCGTTCGTGTCCGTGTCCCCACTTAGCCCCCACACCATCAGTTCCGTGAAGCGAATGAGGAAGTCGCATTCCCGTTGCACTCTTCGCATGTCCACATACTCTGCACGCTCGACCCGTTCGTCTCCCAATATAAGGTCATTGTCACGCCCGTAGTTGCGCTCTTGGACGACGTGTCGATCCTGGACGATTTGCGCGCCGCGCCGGGCGAAGTGGCACACATATTCGACCACCCGGTCGAGGCATTACTCGACCCTGAGCTCGCGCGCGACGAAAAGCTCGTGCCAGTCGGGAGCGAGGATTGGCCATATGAGTCGGGGCTCTACGTGAGTTGCCGTCATTTTTGAGCTCCTCCGCTCGCACGCGCGTATATTTACAAAATACCTTCTTCGTCTGTTCCATCTCGCCGTTTCCTTTGTTGGTGCTGGGTCGATAGAACTTCACGGACGGGCCCTGGTTGGGCACGACGTACCGCATGCATCGTTTTCGGAGCACCGCCTCTCCAGTCAAGGGACTGACGGCGGACATTCTCGTACGGCACCCTTTTGTTCTCACTCTGCGGGCTCTTGACTGACGGGGTCTTCCATATTCAAATAGCTCGCGACGGCGAGAATCGCTTACGCGCGTGAGCCCGTGTTCCAACGGTGGGGACCGGGCCAATTGAGAACTTACGCGGAGGTGCAACGAGCTGTAGAAACGGCCGCTGTTGCTGCTGTTGTTACTTCTTCGCCGCTACAGTTAATGCCGTCACCTGGCCATGTTACGCCGACCACGACCGTCAGGGCGTGACGGCGATTTGAGCATTTGGTTGTCCATCATAGTGTTATTGAGACTTGATAGAGTTACATTAATGAGCGATAGTTGCCCAATTTTTCTTCGGTAGGGACGGTCGTTACCGGATAATTCGGACCGGGAACTCGGACAAGGGGCGATTGGGGGGGTTCTCAAGTTCAAGTTGGGGTTGTCTGTATCAATTACGTTTGATATGCCTTGCGGTCTACTGCTCACGACATAGATGGCACTACTGTTCAAGAATCTCCGCGTGCATCAAATCTTCGGTGCTAACACTGATGTCGGCAAGACTATCCTCACCTCGGGTCTTGTGCGCGCCTCGGCAGCGAAGAAGATTCGTGTGTTCTACCTCAAACCAGTGAGCACAGGACCCTTGCAAAACGCCGACGACGAGTAAGTTTTAGCTCCATACTCAATGTCCGATGTCAAAATATGATGGTTGATTGGGCATGTAGACACGTAAAGAGATATGCGGGTCTTCACGGAGACCTGGTGAACGCGCACTGTCTATACCGTTTCGACGAGCCAGTGAGCCCGCATCTGGCCGCCAATATGGCGGCGGATAGGAGGGGTACAGGGGTGGGTGACCCCGCGCCTGCGTTCTCCCGTGCGCCGAGCTGATTCTCCCGTCGTCAGAATGTCGTTGTACCCACAGACGAGGCGTTCACAACATCTATAGCAAGTTATATCCGTAAATGCGCGTCGGGTCTCACGGAGAGGGCACATATGTACGTCGAGACTGCTGGAGGTGAGACCTGAGGTCCTTTCGTGAGTTTCTACGATGGCCTAATCACGCTATTCCCTCCGTTCCTTGTCTGATGGCGTTCCTAAAAACAAGGTGTCCACAGCCCAACATTATCTGGTACAACGCAACTGGACAGTTACAGACCGCTCTTCCTTCCCACCGTCCTTGTCGGCGATTCAAGACTTGGCGGCATTTCTTCCACTATTTCCGCATACGAGTCTCTGTTACTCCGGGGCTACAGTGTCGAGTCTATCGTACTCTTCAAAGACGAGTACTACAGGAATTGGGAGTACCTCGAATCCTATTTCGTAGAACATGGCGTCAGGGTCACCGCGGTGCCCCCCCCTCCTCCCCGGGAAGCGGACCCGAGCCAGGACTTCATCGCCACAGAAGACTACTATCGCAAGATTGCGTCCGATGACGGTGGTACTGGCGGGCTAGTTGGTGTCATCGAGTATCTCGACTCGAGGCACGATGGGCGAATAAAAGAACTCGAAACTATGCCGCGGCGCACGCTCGATACAGTATGGTGGCCGTTCGTCCAACACGGGCTCGTCAAGCATGAGGGGGACGTAAACGTGATCGACAGTGCGTGGGGAGATCACTTCACTGTCTTTACTGGTCACAGGCCGTCGACTCCGCCGTCGGCGGTGGAACCAAGTTCTCTGCTGGAGTCGCAGTTCGATAGCTCCGCGTCTTGGTGGACTCAGGCCCTTGGACACGCTCACCCCGCACTCGCTCTTGCCGCCGCCCGAGCGGCTGGCCGCTATGGACATGTCATGTATCCCCAGGCCACACATGCGCCCGCATTGCGCCTAGCCGAGCGTCTCGTCAACGATGGCCCTGGCAAAGGATGGGCTTCTCGTGCATTCATCTCCGACAACGGCTCTACGGGCATGGAGATCGCACTCAAGATGGCGTTACGGGTTGCCAGTAAACGTTTCGGATTCACACCACAGGAACAGAAGAAAGTGGGCGTCCTAGGACTCAAGGGCAGTTACCACGGAGACACAATAGGGGCGATGGATGCGTGCGAGGAAGGGGTGTACACGTGCGAATGGCACGACGCAAAGGGATATTGGTTTGAACCGCCGTCTGTTGGCATCAATAACGGAAGGGCGTTCGTCGATGTCCCGCCTGCTGTGGCACACACTAAGAAAAAAATCGAAGGGGAACCGCTATCGTGGATCTACGACGTTGGCGCGCGCCTCGACACGCTTCTCGCTACGGCATACCGGCAGCACATCGACAGGACGCTGGAAAAACTGGCAAAAGGGGGGGCCCCTCCCTTCGGCGCTCTCGTGCTAGAGCCACTCGTACTCGGGGCGGGCGGCATGGTGTTCGTGGACCCGCTCTTCCAGCGCTTGCTGATTGATGCGGCTCGCGCGCGCGGCCTCCCCGTCGTCTTCGACGAGGTCTTCGCGGGGCTCTGGCGCCTCGGCCTGCACTCCGCGGGCCCCTTGCTCGGTGCGCACCCAGACGTGTCCGTGCACGCCAAAGTCCTCACGGGCGGGCTCGTCCCGCTCGCGGTGACACTCGCGTCGGATGACGTGTTCCGTGCGTTTGAAGGGACGTCCAAGACCGAGGCGCTGCTGCACGGGCACAGCTATACCGCATATGCTGTCGGCTGCGAGGTCGCGAACGAGACGCTGGACCGGCTGGACCGGCTCGCGAGCGGAGACGCCTGGAACTCTGCTCGCGCGGCTTGGCAGGCAGGCGGCGGAGAAGAAGCAAACGATGGGACTAAGGAGAACGGGGCCGCCGTGTGGAGCCTGTGGTCGCCACAGTTCGTCGACACCCTGTCGAGACTGGATATCATTGATCGTGTGATGACCCTCGGCACCGTGCTCGCATTTAAAGTGGCAGACAATCACGCAGGTGTGTAGCTTCCCTGCTTTTTGTGATGGTGTTGACTGATGGCGTTCCTGGCTGACTGATGATTATTTTTTTCAGGATACCAGTCTCACTCCGCGCAAGCGCTGCTAAAGACCCTGGGTGATGCCGCGAGCGAGTCGGGTCGGGACGTGACCAGCGCACCAGGGGGTGGGCCTTTCAGCATACATTTCCGCACATTGGGTGATGTGGCGTACTTCATGACGAGCCTAAACACCCCCTCTACCACTATTAGGGCAGTCGAGGACAGGATTTGGGCCGTACTAGGTCGCTAGGCTGTCAGCGGAGTGTGTGGTGTACATGGGTTTATTTTTTTCTTTGTAAAAACCAACAACTCGCTTGTTCGGCGGCTTAAATGCTATTTGTTGGCAAAACCTTCTCGCAACACAGCCCAGCAAAATTGCTTTGAATCTGAGAAGGGTCTGACGTGGTGTTTAGATTGGGCGAGCACACTTTATGGGGAAGATAATTATTAAGAGAGCAGTGTCGTAGCGTGACAGTGTACAGGTTAGCGGGACTCGGGAGGGTCCCTTTTGCATATCCCAATCGCGTGATGACACAAATACCGTTAACCAGGGCGGAGCTCGTGCCCACAACAAGCGCCTCAGTTTTCCCTACTTTGTAAAGGCGCGGATGATCTTGGCGGAAATATGGAGGAAGAAAATGGATGCGATGAATGAGAGCGATAGAACAAGAACGATGAAAGGGTCACTAGGAAAGGCAGGTGATATGCTGTCAGGCGCACGCGAACAAGAAAAAGACGGAAAGGAGCATACACACGGAGTCCTGGCGAGTCGTCGGTGTAGAGCTTGAGCATGGTATTGGATGACCCCCCCGCACCCGCGGCGCGGGATGAGTTTGGCTTTGCCACTTGCGACGCACCAGCGCGTCGACTGACAAACAAACCCGTTAAGTAACTTGGTCGAGAAAAACTGCGACAGCACATACCGGAATTGAGCACCTGGCGGTTTGGCAACTGCGCCCGCTGTAGAAGACGAACGCGAAGTGGCGGAGCGGGCAGGTGCGTCAGAGTCAGACTAAGAAGCCGGTCAGAGAAAGAACTGATTGTAAAAAAGAATTAGGACCGACCATGGTTGGTTTGAGTTAGGGTGTGAAGACGTGTCTGCGTGTCTGGTCACACGTAGCCCTAAGGGACCCCGGTCACCAATCACCTGCCACGTTCTAGTGGCACCTGGACCCCGGAACACTACGCCTTGTCCACCGCCGTTTCATTCAATGGCGACCTCCGTCCTTGTGTCAACATTTCCGCCCTTCCCTACCCTTGCGCTCTCCGTCCCTGATGGCACCACGCTTGAAAATCTTCATGACATACTCTTGGATCGCTACCCTTTTCTCCCGTCCACCGCTGATCTCCGCCTGTCTCCCGTTTCTGGGGCAGTTCCATATGAGACCACTCTCGCCTCTATCCTGGGACCGCACGATGCTGGTCACCCCCTGATTTCCCTTCGATTGGTTCCCCGCTTGCGCGGTGGAAAAGGAGGTTTCGGGTCGCAGCTCCGCGCGGCGGGTGGCCGCATGAGCAGTCAGAAGACAAGCAACAACGACTCGTGTCGTGATCTTACCGGTCGTCGCCTCAGCACCATCAAAGAAGCGAAAAAGTGCGTGCCCATATTTTTTTATAAATTTTGTTTCATTTCAGTTCGCTCATCACCACCTGTCGTACTGTTGTTCTACACGTAGGCTGGCCGAATATTTGGAGCAGGAACCCGCACGAAAGAAGGCAGCTGCGGAGGCCCAGCGCGCCAAATTGGAGGCACTCGAGCGGAGGCTCGGCATCGATAAGGATGCAGGCCCTAGCTCGGGCGGTGATTCGTCCCAAATTGCTGGGAAGAAGCACCGATTTGACGACACGGAGTACCTTGAACAGAGCAGGGAGATAGTGGACAACGTAAAGAGTGCGGTCGCAGCCGGTCAGCCCCCTTTTCTCCCTTTGACCCTGGAGGTCCTGTTAACTCATCACCCCTTGCATGTGTTTTAGGTCTTCGCAAGAAACGCAAGAAAGCTAAGACGGATCCAAGTCTGACCAAATCGGAGGAGTCTAAAGCGGTCTCCCAGGAGACTCCAGAAGCACCCTCTCACGCTACCTCCCCTCAAACAAGTACACAGGAGATCTCGGTAGTCAACACCGCCTTGGTTGGGGCTTAGCCGCTCCACCCTCCATTTTGTTACAGTACTTTCTTCTTTTGGCGACCACTTGCCCACTGTACGGTAGCTTACTCGCTTATTCGCAATTTGATCAGTTGAATTTCCGTTCACCCTATTTCTCTAACGTTAATCCAATATTCTGTGAAACCCCTGGTTTCATCGTAGGCCCCCGTCAGCAGTTTGGATCTTTGATTACCCAGTTGCTGCTTCCATGGCAAGCGTCAGTGGCGACTAGCTTGAGTCTTGACTATTCGGGGTTTGAGAATTTGAGAATTTGACACGTCTTCCATGCTTTCATCTCCTACGCCGCGATGCTATGAGCATCAAATTTTGCTGTGATAGTCGTGGTCATCTGCCTGACCTTCGTGTGCCATCTTTATTGGGTGCGTTAGCGACCTTGATCGTGCCAACTCTCGAAGCCCCGGGGTCATCGTATCATCGGAGTCCATATGGCCCTACCACTGTAGGGTTGGTCTCTCTCCGGTCGTCGCTATATTTCGCCCACGACACCACCCAACATGCCTGGTCAGGCTATTTGTGGCCCTCATCCGAAAAACGTTATCATCTTATCTCTCCATCTCGTGAGAAAATGATTTCTCGGGTTTCTCATTCCGTTCATTGCCTCCGCTCAACAATTACCTGACCTAATCCCCATTATTACGAAGCCAGTTCGAAGGGAGAAGGGACACGGGGCGCCGTTAGCTTTCCTTGGATCCGGCCCAAAAGACCACCCGACTGTCTTTTCTCCCTGTTGACTCAAAACGTGGCAGACCTCTCGTGATACTTGGTTTCTCTGGCAACGCAATTTCGTCGTTTACTGGCAAAAGTGACATCACCACGCACAGGCGTTGACTTCGGGGGTTTTTTGGTTTCCCGTGCCTGGGCTGACTCGGAAGGGCGAGGTGAGCTGGGTATGACCCCCTGATCAATTGAGCGCTTTTAGTTTGGAATCTCGTCGAATGAGCTATTCTCATGCATGATCATGACACACTTCTGTCGCCCGCCAAGGTCCCCCATTCTGAGGTGCGCCGGAGATGAACCCAATAAACTCGCGGTCTCTTTTCGCTCTCCTTTCCCCCTTGTTGTGGTTCCGTGTATCGAAGCCACCCTCCGACGTATTGGCGCTTGGCCTCCGATACGCTTGTCCCGAAAGAGAAAGCCAATTCACGTGCGGCTTGATGGCCTGAACTAAACTCTACCACCAGGATACTCGGTGTATAAGCACAGAAGATTGGCTCGCTGGCCCACTCGTGCCGATTTGCCGCCCTAATCATGTATAAATGACACTCAAATGCTCTCGAAATATCCCAGACACCCCATGTCTTCCGATTTGATGCGTCTGTACGTTGATCCATTGCTCACTGTCATATCACTCACTCCTTTCGTTCTAGAATCCCTACTCACTGCTTCGACGTCCATGTCCTGAGGACGTTGAAGCAATCCTTTGCCACCATGCTATCGCGCCTGGAGGGACAACACGGACCGTGCAGGGCTACGGAGTCCATCCAAGAGGTCGTCCGTGCCCTCGACTTGACCATGCGGGACGTCGAGGAGGCGTGGAGCGTCTGGCGCCACGAATATGTTCGTGCCACCTTGCGGAGTGGTATTTCTCCTTCCCTTCCCTCCTCGTATGACGATGTCGCTGAGCTCACTGTCAGGCTTTGCGTACATCCGACTGCGCATCGGTTCCGCTCGTTGGCGACGCCATCACGGTCGTCCCCCGGCTGCCTTCGTCGGATATCAGTCACTGTACCCCCCCTTTCGTTACGCGGGCAACCCCTCCAGCGACCAATCTTGGGGGTGGCAGGCGGAGGCAGGACCGGTTACCCAAGCGGACGTGGGACCCACATACCATCAAGCTTATGGGAATATCGAGGAATACAATTATCTTGCTCAAACGAGCAACGCTCAATACCCCCAGTTCACTTACACCCCGACCCACGCTGTCTTCCAGCAGTTCCCTGCACCGCCACAAAGTGCTTCTGTTGGCGCATGGGATTACCCCCCACCCCCTTATCCCCCTCCCACCGGCTATCAATCGCAGCAGCAACAGCAGCCGACACCTAGTGTCAATGCCGGTCCGTCATCGCTATCACCAGCTGTTGTAGCAGCGGTGGAGGTGGCCACTCGCTTCCTCGAAGCCGTTAACAAGGCCGTGAACATCTGCATTGAACTAAATGCCATGTAGATGTTGATGGCCAGTTGCTGTGCTTCAGGGACCCCTTCTCTTAGACTCCTGACTGCTGTGCAGCGCGTAAGGAGAGTTTGTTTCCCCATTTTGAAGCAGTGCTATTATTACGCTTAATCATTCCCATTTCATCTGTGATTCATTCCTATGTTCTGTTTATTCCCATGACCGTGAATCGTCTAGCATCCTGCTCCCCGTAGCGTAGATACACCCCCCATATAGTTGTCAGCACGTTCTTGTAGCATTAAATCTATCCCCACAATTCTAGTTGTTCCGACTGCCATGAGTCTGATTCAATCAAGATTCAATTGAATTCGGTGGCCGACCGACTGCCACTGGTGCCTATGACATGTAGTGGGGTTGATCATACTAATAGTACAGCCCAACTATTATCCACTAACCCGTTTTTCCTTGGCCGACGCCAGGGCCGGCGTCGAGATTGTGGATAGCATCGGTAACAGGACCGGACGTCACGAGTGCGCGTTTACTGACACATGGCATGATGACATCCAACGCGTGCTCAACCCTACAGCACAGGTGCGAG
Organism: Lactarius pseudohatsudake; assembly: GCA_021525015.1. Classification (NCBI taxonomy): domain Eukaryota; kingdom Fungi; phylum Basidiomycota; class Agaricomycetes; order Russulales; family Russulaceae; genus Lactarius; species Lactarius pseudohatsudake. The sequence continues at coordinate 35,140 of JAKELH010000601.1, read as the reverse complement.
TCTAGCGCTGCAACTTCGCCTCTTATTATATGCCTCCATTTCGGGCCTCGACCACACGACTCCCGCCTTGGGTAGCTCTCTCAAGGCGCCGCTTCGCCACCGTTGCGGACCAGCGCCAGGTACCCCAGACGGCGATCGAAAAGATCGTTCAGAAGCATACTGTCGGTCTCCCAGTTGGAAAGGTCGTAAAGGCGGGGGACTACGTCATGATCCGACCGGAGCATATCATGACCCACGACAATACGGGGCCGGTCATATCCAAGTAAGTCCTCCAATTCGCCCCCACCTCTTTTTTTATATATATTTGTCTGATTGCAAATAGGTTCAAATCCATCGGGGCGGCGCAGATAAAGTCGCCCAGGCAGGCGGTGTTCACCCTTGATCACGACGTACAGAACAAATCCCCCAAGAATCTAGCCAAGTATGCGAATATTGAGGCATTTGCGCGGACCCAGGGCGTCGATTTTTACCCCGCTGGCCGTGGGATCGGGCATCAAGTACTCGTGGAAGAAGGTTACGCCTTTCCTTACACACTCACCGTCGCGTCGGACAGTCACAGTAACATGTACGGAGGCGTTGGATGCGTTGGGACGCCAATTGTTCGGACGGACGCCGCAGCTATCTGGGCGACCGGGAAAACGTGGTGGCAGGTCCCCAGGATGGTCAAGGTCGAGCTCCGGGGGAGGCTTCACGCTGGAGTGACGGGAAAAGACGTGATTGTCGCATTATGTGGCGCGTTTAACAAGGATGAGGTGCTCAATGCCGCCATCGAATTTACCGGCGACGGCGTTGCTGGGCTGCCCATCGATGACCGCCTCACCATCGCAAACATGACCACGGAATGGGGCGCCCTCGTAGGGCTGTTTCCAGTTGACGAGGCCCTAATACAATGGTACGAGGCTGTGTTGAAGAAACTCGAACTCCGCACGTTCTCCGTAAACCATTCCATTCCACCACCGCCCGAGCACCCCCGAATCAACAGGCACAGGCTCGATGCTGTGAGGGCGGCGCCCCTCCTTTCTGATCCTGGGGCGGAGTACGCCTCGCATCTCGTCCTTGATCTCGCAACTCTGGTCCCCCACGTCTCAGGGCCCAACAGCGTTAAAGTCTCGACGCCGCTCCCGGACCTCGAAGCGCGCCGCATCCAGATCCAGAAGGCTTACCTCGTCAGCTGCACCAACTCGCGCGCATCGGATCTCGCCGCAGCCGCAGCCGTCCTGCGCGGGCGGCACGTCGCGCCCGGCGTCGAGTTCTACGTTGCGGCCGCAAGCTCCGCCGTACAGCGCGAGGCGGAGCGCTCCGGCGACTGGGAGGCCCTCGTCGCGGCAGGCGCACGTGTGCTCCCCGCGGGCTGCGGGCCGTGCATCGGTCTGGGCACGGGCCTGCTCGAGGAGGGCGAGACGGGCATCAGCGCGACCAACAGGAACTACAAGGGCCGCATGGGCCACCCTGCCGCCCAGGCGTACCTCGCCAGCCCCGCAGTCGTCGCAGCCAGCGCGCTCAAGGGGTACATCGCCTCGCCGGACACGCTTGACGCAGCTGCATTGCCCCCCGCCCGCCCCCCAGTCCATACAATAGTCTCCCCCCCGCCGTCTTCTGGAGAAGCTGGCGCCAGTGCCACGACGACGGCCGATGAGCCTCTGCTCCCCGCCTTCCCGTCCACGTTCTGCGGGCCCTTGATCTTCGCGCCGCAGGATAATCTCAACACGGACGGGATCTACCCGGGCAAATACACGTATCAGGACGATATCACCCTCGCTCGCCAGGCGGAGGTCGTCATGGAGAACTACGACCCGGGCTTCGCGGCGCGCGTGCGCGCCCTCCGCGCTTCTTCTTCCCATGTTGCAGAGGACGGCGTCAAGGCGGGCGTGATTCTCATCGCGGGATACAACTTTGGCACGGGCTCGTCGCGCGAGCAAGCTGCGACGGCGCTCAAGGCTGCTGGCGTGCCCCTCATCCTCGCGGGCTCCTTCGGCGACATCTTCAAGCGGAACGCGATCAACAACGGACTCGTCTGCCTCGAGGCACCCGAGCTCGTCGCGGATCTCACCCGCGCATATGCGAAAAATGGGGCCCGAGGTGCAGGGGGACTCGGTGGAGAACCCACGGTGGACGCGGGGCTTGAGGTCAGCATCCGCATGGCAGATGGCGAAGTTAAAGTGACTGGCCTGGACGGCGGCTCACGGACCTACGCAGTACGACCAGTGGGACAGAGCGTGCAGGAGCTGTGGGTCTGCGGGGGTCTCGAAGGGTATATTCTCAAATCTATTCGGGCAGAAGCCTGAGAGATACAGTCAACGTACCAATGAGCTTCGTGCCCCAAAAGTATATATCACGCGTGCTGTGCGCACAGAATTTTTGATTCAAAAAGATAAAACAAAGAAAGTTCGTTATATTCCGTGCCAAAACTCGTAAGCATAAACACGCTGAGCGCGATGACCGTTCGTGTAGACAGGTTCATTAATACTGATGCATATAGAATCCATGGATCCATTATTTGGGCAACCCTTCAGACGCCTCCCAGTGGGAAAAGGTAAGGGTAAGGGAATACCTCGGGTTCAAAACTCATGACTCCAAACCCCGCGTTCACCGGTCCCTGTCGGCTTCGTTTCGGCCTGCGCGGCGAACTGCTCGCTTAGAACGGCCAGTCGCGAATGAAATTCATCTGCTCCAATGTATGCCCCGCACATCCTGCGGATACCGGTGAATGCAGAGCGGCCGTGCAACACGCGATGATTGTCAATCGCTGTATGAGTGGGTCAGTCGAGTCAGCCGTGCCATTTCATCATCCAGTGCGCAGGAAGGACCGCAGCCCGACAAAACAAAAAAGGGGGAAAGAAAAGAAAAAAAAACTGTCATACCGATGGCAGTCCCGGGAGAGAGTTGTACCCAATACTCCGAATCCTGGGACGTGATGAGTTCGTTCCACGTGCGCATCGCCTCATACAGTCGAGGGACGTCTGAGTATGGCACGCCTCTGAGGGCGCTTCTGTCGTCACTGTTCCACCGCACCGCCTTTATGTTGCCGAATCCGTCGTGCTCTAGTAATGGGTGAGTAGCACGGTAGAGGGTCCCAGCTTCTCCAGCCGCATGGGCATCTATGGAAACCGTAGAGAGAAGGCTGTACGCCTCTGGGTAGAGATCCCGGAGGATGGACGCGACGTAGAAGCCGTCAACAAGAAGTGTGGCACCTCCGGGTCCATCGGTGTGCTCAAGTAAATGAAAAAGTTGTACACCGCAGGGGTCGGTCTGCGTGTAAACATGAAAGAGATGCCGGACGTAGAATTTACGGCACATACAAAATAAGTGTTATCAGTGTGTGCGGGCAAAGCGATGTTTGTATACGCGGTGTCGCCTCGAGCCAAGTCAGCGGTGAAGTCCCAAAACTTGCCGTCTAAGGGGCATCACCGCGTAAGAGCCGACGGACCAGTGAGGTCCATCCCCCAACAGCTTACAGTGTGTTTCTCGAATGAATCCAATACGCTTCGACAGCTCTTCTGTGGCTTCTGGAGTTGCGGGTAATCCAGAAACGAAGCAGAACCCAAATTTGTCCTAGGTGTCACCGATCAGTAATTTCACCAGAGGTTAGCATTGAAAAAAAAGAAAATTGCGGGTCCACTGACAATCTTTGATAACCACCTATACAGGCCAAGACCATCGTGTGACATGACTTCCCCATAGGAGACTGACGGCGGATCTTTTGCTATTTTCGATCCCCATAGAACCTTTCTGGACAATCATGAGAGATTGGTCGGTATGGTTACGTAAAGGTGAGTAAATACTCGGCAGGTTCTGGTTTTTCTGAAGTGCTGTAGCTGTTTTGTCGAAGCCAAGACCAAGGGTAAATGGAAACGTGTGGCTCGGTCGGGGCCGACCCTAATGAGAGGGACCCATAAGTGTCCTCCCAGGTCAATGAAAACAAGCACACTCACAGACCACCTGAAGACCGTCTGCCGTAGATCGCGTTGAAATTGGCTCCAGGTCTGGAGGGATCTATATGCGCGTCAATAGATTATCCATGATAGCTAGGTGGCCAGACTCGCTTCGAAGGTATTTATCAACCTCTGCTTCGTGATAGAGTGGAAACATTCGGGGCATCTGCAGTGGTCGCGAAGCCATATGTGATGACTACACGAAGTCTGTGGGTATTCGATCTGTGCCGACAGGTGATGTTCACCGACAACTTGGATCGCTTGGTCCCATCCCACTGAATGAATACCTCGCGCTCGTTCGCGCTGCTGGTAGGCAGGTTACGCGCGTCATTCGTGTCGTGAGGTTGATCAGATGATGGCGGTTTCTTGGCCAGCGTTGATGCAGCGTAACATCGAACGTGTGCCGTGCGGAACACGCTAGTGGAAGACGACACCTATGTAGCGCCCAGCCCATTTTTTTGAGCACTTGGAATAGAAGCTTTGGTTCCAATCGCTTACTAATAGACCTCTTGAGAGCCTGGCGTCGCGCGATAGTGTCGGTAGCCGAAAGAATGTTCGAGACGATAGCTTGAGCATGGTGGTCCGTTGTGAGTAGATCAAGCGGCCCGCCCCTGGCACGGTACACCGGTCCGAACTCATACAAGACCGCGAGGTCTATCTGGTATACAAGCGGCCCGACATCATGATCCTCTCTCTTTCGGGCCCACCTCAGCTTTGTTAGATACACGACTCGAGCAGCTTATAGTGGACGGTATGAAAATAACCAAACGGATATTCACTGCCACACATCACCGTCGGACTTCACATCTACTCTATAAGACTCAGGCACCAATTCGTGGCCATATCACTGTCTCTCGACAGCCTGAGCTCGCTCGATGACACACCTCAAATAGCAAACAAAATTACTCTACTCTGCAGATGAAATTACTAGTCGGGTAACTTTGGGCCCATGTGCTGGTGGAAAATCATTCATTATCTACCTCTTGGATCCTGTGCACGTTACGTTGTTACAGAGGACCATCAAGTTCAAATAATGCAATGGAAACTTTGCCCTGACACCACCGCTACTGGGAAGAGACGCGCAGCTCCCGTTGTGCATATATTAGTCCCTTGGTCTCGTGTTCTAGCTCTGGGGGCCAATGGAAAGATCCCATAGGAAAGGGGTGCGAATTATGGCCCTGCTGATGCGCCCGCCTGTGCGCGTGTCGTGGTGCAAGGTCACCTTCCGTGCTTCGCGCGGTCCTTAGGATGCCAGCATGTGCAGTGATCTTTCTATGTGACCTTGAATGCACAGATACGGCACCCCTTCTTTCCCTCGTACCACCACCATCTCCTTTCACTGGTGCTGGTTCTAGCCTAGTTTTCTGAGTAACAACACCTTCTGCCCTCACTGTTGGGAATAACGCCTGGAATACCTCGCGACTCCCCAACGCTTTCGCCGCCATGGCACAACCTCTTGACAACGAAACACGCCCTTATTCACCCTCCAAACTCACTGCTCCCCCAGACCTCGTCCTCACCCCCTCCTCGGGTCCCTTGAATATGTCAGGGTCCTACGCACCGGCCGCACCAGGCCCCATCATCGCTTCCGGTAACGGGCAGCCCCGACGAAGGGACGGGCAGGCCTACTGGGACGACACGGCTGGTCCTGCCACCGTCATATCTATCACTTCCTCCTCCCCCCCAGCGGCTGGGCGATCCCCGCTGGATAGCAAAATGAACTCCCCCGAGAGCGAGGAACCCACCGTCCCCGCTTTCGACCACACGCAGGTTGGCCCTGCGACCATGCAGGCCATTGAAACCGCACTCGCCCCCCTTGCCGAACACGAGGAGGACACCCAGCAACTGTGGGACAACGTGCCCTCCTTGCCCGCCGACCTCCCTCCGCAACCGGAGGTGATCGAGGTCAGGGGCAGGACCAACTCACGCACCCCCCGTGTCCGATCACGGGCCCTCTCAAACGCCTCGGTCTGGAGCCACGCAACGGTGGAATCCGCGTCGGCTGATGGCTCCCCGGTACGTTTTCTCCCGCCGGGTAATTCCCAAGACTTCACGACCACGCACTTCACTACGGCGCTCCAAATGCTCAAGGCGGGCCTTCTGGGCCCGTCCTATGACCCCGATGCCCTGGACACGGGGTACATCGATCAAGGGGCAAACGAGCGGATGGACGATGAGCTCAGGAACGATATCGCGGAGACCAATGAAACTCTTAAGGAGGAGTTGGCCCGTGACGTTACAGAGAAACTTGTGGGATGGGGGGCCTACCATCTCGGTGCCCCCCTCCAGATGACCAAAGACCACAATTTCCCCACGGGACCAAAGACCGTTCACGCGGCTGCGGCCCTCACGATCACCCTGATTGACGCGGGCGCGTCCGCGACGCGCGGGGATTTAATGGCCAATGGTCTCACCCCGTCCTCTTGGACACGCCTCTGCCTCGGCCTGCTTGCCGCTATGATTAGAGGCGCATTACGTTCACCCCCCACCCTGACAAGAGGCACCAAGTCCCTGAATGGGACGCCGGATGCCTTCCCTAAGAATGCAGAGCTCGATGTCCCTCTGACGGAGGGCGGAGCCATCATGCTCATGACCCAACAGCTGGGGGGTCTTTTTACGTCATATAAAAACCACCCGGACAAAGCTTACCCCGATTCGTATTTCGAGAAGCTCATTGCAGCACTCGACGGATCCTTTGACCGTTTTAACGCAGCCTTACATGCCCCTGTGCAGGAGGCAGCTCCGCCCAAGGCTGACGGCCTCACTAAGGAGGAACAGCGCGAACAGTACTTCCAAAACGAGCTGGAACGTCTCCGGGTTGACAAACCTGAGATGGCTGGCATCGCGGAGGAGGTCAAGAAACACATGTTCGCGATGCTCAACGCGGAAGCGATGAACAACCTGGACGAGTGGAAGGAGGTGTACAAGTTCGAGTTTGTTGAAGCAATGCACGGGGCCTTTGAGGCGCAGTACCCGGGCATACACCCGGGGAAGGGCAAGGCGAAAGCCAACCCACCCCCATTAACCCTCTCGCAAGTCGTTCGCGACGCGGGGCCACAGATCAAGGAGGAGGTTCAGATCCAGGTTGACGCCCGCATCAAGGACATTCACAACGAAATTCGAGACTCCCTGGGGGCCAACGACCCCTTCTGGACCGGGGGCCCTTTACGCGAATCCATCGCACAGACAGTCATCAAGGCCACAACGGCCCAGGTGCAAGATGACCTGGACGCCCAGCTGAAGGACATGGCGGCACAGGCGGAGCAGCAGCTAGCCGCACAAAAAGTTCAATGCCAGCACGAGTTTGAGAAGAAGTTGGAGGACTTTAAGATTGGGGTATGGGACTTATGCAAAGGTTGGAAAACGAAGTACAACAACGCACGTTCCATACACACTCTCCGAGACCTCGCCCACAAACGAGGATACGCACTGACCCCCATAGATCCGGCCGCACTCCAGAGGGAGGCTGACGCATTGAAGAAATTCACGCTCGCCCCCCTGGTAGTGGACGGGTACGAGCTTTCGAGCTCCCCGCCCTCGAGGGCTCATAGCCCAGTCTCGGACAAACCACTCACCCCCCCCAACAACCCCGCCCCCCTTTTCCTCTCCGATCCCAACACCACCCCGACCCCGATCAGGGTCAAACGCACCCCGCATCGAGACCTCCCGCCGTCCTCACCGTACACTTACCCTCCCCCCATCACCCACTTGGAAAACCTCAGAGAGGCCGTCCTATGTCGTCCTCCTCTCCCAGGCTTGCCACTGCAGCTCCGCTACCTCCCCCCACACCAATGGAGGAGGACCTCGATTACGCACTCGAGGTACGGGCGGACTTCGCACAAGCACACAACGGGGGTCTCAGGGCCTCACTCCATGCACCTGTTCCCATCGAACAACCTTCCCCAATCCCGGCGCACACTCCCAGTGCACCACCACGGGCAGCTGTTCTCGCCGCTTCGGCTGAGCAGCCCGCCATGGCTCCTTCCCCGGTCGTCTTGACGGCACCACCTCCTGCGCTTGTAGACCCCGTCCCTGCGCCCCTCGCGGCAGCACCGACGGATGGTCTCGCTCAGTTGATGGCCGCCCTCAATTCCACCATATCCCCGCCTGGAAGCGAAGCTTGACGAGGGGCTATCTGCGCAGTCCAAACGCATTGACGCCCTTCTCCAGTCACGTGATCCACGGCCCAAGCCTGCGAAGGCGCAATCGGCTAAAGCAAAGGAGGCGGTGGCAGCCCCTCCCGCGCCCAATACCGCTAAAGCGCCGGGCCCCCCCGCAATGGACGAGGCACTGAGCCGTATGGCCCGTGTTGATGACCCTGTGGGCGAACCCATCGCAGAGCTCTTTACCGAGGGCGCCTCTACGGCCCCGAACCACGAACCCACTATCATCCGCGAGGCTTTCCAGCCTCCCGCAGACAAGCTGATACGCCTGGAAACGGACTCGCGGGGCAAACCGGTCCCCACCGCCACCATGCCGGTCTCCTGGGCGGGTGTGGTCACGCAGAAGGCAGCTCACCAACAAGCCACTGCTTCCGCGCACGCCAAGAACACCAACCAGACCATGGGCCGCACCGCCGGAGGCAAGTCTCGCCCCGAAACCAGTGCGCGCCGCACCGCCTCCGCAAATACCGATGTTACGGTTATCCGCGGCCACGGGGTGGAAGACCCCCTGTTCGAACTCCAGCTTTTTTAAACGAGCCCCCTCCACCTTCGTAGCGGAAATCCGCCAGGAAATAGAACGCATGTCACAGGGGAAACTGGTCATCCTGTCAGCACGATGGTCACAAAAGGCCAATGCCCACAACTTCGTGTACACCTTCCAGGGGGACGTCCCGTTCACCCAAATTTTCCCCTACCGCCACCTCCTCGTCAAACCGCTCCTGGCAGGCTACGTCGTCCCGAACGACGGCTGGACCCACGCGCAGCTACGCGACGTGTCCACGAGAGCCCCAGACGGCACGATCTATGACAACGACGCCCTCATGGCTGAACTATGCCGCAACACCCCTTTTAAAGACGCCATTTTTTGCCTGGTCCCACACTGGCAGGGCAGCGCCTTCACGGTGGCCCACTCGGAAAAAACGACTGTCTCTATGGCATTCGTCGACGAACATGGCTCGGTCTCTTCGGCAGCAGTGGCCGCGGGGACCTTCATGTTCAACGCCCGAGCCCGCCTCATTATCACCGGCGACTCCCCATCGATCGTCATGTGCGGCAGATGCCACCGCATTGGCCACGCTACGAACACACCAGCCTGCCCCCTTCCAGCCAACGGGGTACGCTGCGTACGCTGCGGAGGCGCCCATCACTCTGACGACCACGTCACCTTCTGCACGGGCTACCATCCCACCGCGGGTACCTGCACGTGCTCATATAAATGTCTCAACTGCAATGGCAAACACGGCACGCGGTCCGCAGCCTGTCCCTTGAAGAAGGGGTTCGCCCCCCCTCCCATGGTGACCCGCGAGGACCCGACCGTCGTTGCACCCCCTGCGCCCTCTGCCAAGGGCAAAGGCAAGTCAGTGGCCCCACCCCCGCCCGAGGATTTGGTCCCTACCCAGAGGGAACCTGCCTCGGGGTCTGCAGGTGCGATTACCGCTGAGGACGGTTTCGTAACGGTGAAGCGCTCCCGAGGGAGAAACGGCAATGCGGCGCGAAGGGCGGCGAAAGCCACCTCCCGTGTCCCTGCCCGACCGCTCACCAACGACTCCGCTCCGCCAACCAAGGCTTCCGCCGCAGCACATTTCGCTCCCCCCCCACTCCCCGACTGGAAGGATGCCCCGATAATCGGTGAACCTCACGTCGCAACGGCTACCGAAACCTTCGAAGCAATTAAGCACATTACCGCCAACTCGACCGACGCCTCCCGAAATGACGACCTCGCGGTTGTCTGCGGAGACTGGAAGAAGGCGGTGGTGGACGACGACCCTTACGGTACCCTCATCTCCTGCATCCCCTTCCGATTTGCGGTCAAATATGAACTTCCTCTCACGGGACATGCCACTGTCGCCGCCCTCACCAGGGGCAAATCCATGGCAGCTGCACGGGACACCCTCTACGAATTCAACGACAAATGGGGCGACGTCTCACCCTTCTTCTACACCCTCACTAAACTCGACGACGTTCACGGCCAATCATTCATCCTCCCGGGGGAAATTCTGGAGACCCCCGCGGACCCAGAGACCGAACGCAAACGGATTGACTGCGCCACCGCAGTCATCCACTCGTGCGTCGCGGTCCAGGAGTTCTCACACCCGGACGCATTCCTGCCTATCACGGCAGATACCGTCAACTTTATTGCTTGCAGCTACAACGATGCCAACTTCCTTCAGTTCTCCCAGGAGGAGCTCTGGACCCTGGTGAAAGACGCCCAGCTCTCGACCAACGCCCTCTCATCCATGCCCCATGCATAATACAACTATACTTTCAGTCAACATGCGACGTCGCAACGACGCTATGCATACCCTCCTCGAAACCAACACCGCCGATGATATTTTATGTGTCCAGGAACCATGGTTTGACACCATAGGTACCGCGCGGCACGACAAGAGCAAATATGGAGTAGACGTTCTCGGTGGGGCGAACCACCAGAACTGGAGACTCTTTTACCCTACATATGATTCTACGAAACGAGCAAAGGTAATGATTTACGCACGAAAACATAGCAGACTGGACTCGAAACGCCGCCTGCACCCGGTTCATATAATCCCCCGCCTCGACCTTGTATCCCACCCATGCATACTTATCGTTGACGCTTGCATCCACCTCTCTACCCTACGCATTATTAACTTCTACCATGACATAGCTGACGCCTCGGCACTACGCTCGTTACTAACCTTAGACCTAGACCCCACCGTCCCCACTATCATCGTGGGCGATTTCAACCTCCACTCCCCCCGCTGGTCACCGAGGGGCTGGTCCCCCTCACCTCGAACCGCTGACCTCGAGTCCTGGACGATGGTCCAGACTTTTGAGCTCGCTTCGACACCCGGTGTCACCACGCGGAGAGGAACGGCCACCGAGCGCGACAGCGTGCTAGACCTAGTCTGGCACAACCTTGCTGCAGTCGGCGGGCTACTCCTTTCACCCCCAGCCATCGACTGGGAGGCCTCCGTGGGCTCAGATCACGCCGCCGTCCGAACCATCTGGGAAATCGCGGGCACACACCGCGGTCCAAAACAATCACGGCGCACCGCCTTCCGGACGGACTTCGATGACGACGACGCAAAGCAAGCGTGGGCGGACGACATAACCCGGAACCTCCCCCCTCTACAACCAATCACCACGACTGAGGCCCTCGACGTCTCCGCCGAACTACTCCAGACCGCGATTAGCGAAGCCTGCCACACCCACCTAGAAGTAAAGATGGCAGGCAAAGCTCGGAAGAACCCCTGGTGGACTGACGAATGTACCACCGCCGCGGACGCGCTACGGGCCACGCACCGAGATGGACCGGACAGACGCGACGCCAAGAAACTGCTCAAACGCACAACCAAAGCGGCTAAACGGAAGTACTACGACACCGTCATCACCAACGGCAACATATGGGATCTCGCCGCCTGGCGACACGGACGTTCATTGTCCGGCATCCCGGCACTACGGGACCCCAACACCGGCACCATTCTGAACACTGACGGCGACATGGCAATGGCCCTAGGACGCAAGTTCTTCGTCGAAGATGGCGCCCTCGGCCCAGTACAGTGCTCCCAACACGACGACCCCCCTCCACTTCCGACAAGGACGCATGTTCCGTTTGCTACAAAGGAGCTTGACCCGCTCCTTTTCGGCACGGACAATAAGTCGGCCCCCGGGGAGACGGGTATCTCGTGGCACATTCTCAAACTCGCGTGGGAAACTATCAAGGACCACGTGACCTCAATCTTCAACGCGTGCCTAACGTTGGGACACCATCCCGCCCTATGGCGAAGAGCGATCGTCGTGGTCATCCCGAAACCAGGGAAGGACGATTACCTTGCTCCCAAGGCATACCGACCGATATCCCTGATCGAGTGCATCAGCAAGCTGCTGGAAAAGGCGGTAGCCAAACGACTCCTCTTCGACGCTGACAAACACAACCTCCTCCCCACCACACAGTTCGGCACTCGCGCCTTCTCTTCCACCCTGGACGCAGGACTGACACTTGTCCACGACGTCCAAGCAGCTTTCCGAACCAAGAGGAAATGCGCCGCACTCCTTTTCGACATCAAGGGTTTCTTCGACCACGTACATCGAGACCGCCTGGTACACACCCTGCAGAACCTCGGCTTCCCCGAGTCGATCGCAGCGTGGGTCCGCGTCTTCTTAAGTGATCGGAAGGTCTCCCTCTCATTCAACAACACGGTAGCGCCGGAACGGGAGCAAGCGGTAGGGACCCCACAGGGCTCACCCATCTCCCCCATTCTCTCCGCCTTCTACACATCCACCCTACTCAAGCTCCGCCCCCCCACAGCAAACACCACCTTGGGCATGTACGTGGACGACGGGATCATCATGTCCCACGGCCGCACGTGGGACCAAGTAACTGCAGGACTGCGAGACCGGTACAGGCAGTGCGAAGACTGGCTTCGGAGATCCAATCTGGAACTGGAGCCAGACAAAACGGAGGTGATCTTCTTTTCTCCCCCGTACACTAGAAAGAACAACATCCCACCCTCCCACATCTACCTACCAGACCCCAGACTTAACTCCTACTATAAAGTCACCTCCGCACCTACGATACGTTACCTCGGCTTTTTCATTAACCAGCGCCTGGACTGGGAGCCGCACGTGACCACGATGTGCAATCGAGCACGTGCCTCCCTGAAGGCCTTACAGCTCCTCGGCAACTCCCGGCGCGGTATTTCCACGGCGAGCTGGCGTCTACTGTTCAACGCAGTATGTATGCCGGTTCTGTCTTACGGATGCCAGCTGTGGATCAACTGCAAGAAGAAAGTAGGTCTAACCAAGAAGATCCAGCTGGTAATTAATGAGGGGGTACGGGTGATCTCCGGGTCCTTCCGGACGGCTCCCCGGGCCCCCCTACACGAATTTCTACGTATCCTGCCGGCCCGGCAATACCTTGAGAAACTAACCGCCACTTCCGCCCTTAGGCTGTTCCGTGTCCCCCGGACGTCCCAGCTCATAGCCCGCCTGGGTGACGACTGGGACGCGCCGGTTCAGAGCGGCCCACACTCCAGCAATGGAGGGGTGGTGAACAACAGAACACTGCGGGTACGGTCTGAAGTATCTGCCCAGCGCCCCACTGCTTTGGAGGCTCTCGGCGCGTTGGTTGACCCACTGTTGACCGAGCGCGTCGACGTCGTGGCCATCGCCCCCCTGGGAGGTTCCCAACTGGGAGGCGCATGTGTCTTACGAAGGGCTGACGGACCCCAATGAGCGGAAAGCTTATGTCAACGGGCTTTACGCCTCGCGACACGAGCAGAGTACGTTGATCATCCGTGTGGCGGGGACGGTATCCAACCGTAACCGCCCGGACAACCTCATGGTGGGAGGGGCAGCCGTATCACTCTGGCAGGGAGAGGTGGAGCCGCGTGCCCGGACGTGGACGCTCGGAACAGGGGTTGAGACATCCGATGTCCACCTCTTCGGCATTTCAAAGGCCGCCGAGCTTATCTTAGTTGAGTACTCACGTGCGCCCCCTTCACACATCTACATTCTTTCATCGGACAACGGAGCGCTCAGCTCCATACGTAACCCACGATCACTTACACATCAGACGGAGGTGCTGCGGTTCCACACCGCCCTCTCGACTTTCTACAGCGTCCACAGGGATACGAGAATCCACCTCGTATGGTCAAAGGAGCACAGGAAGAGAGCATCGGATACCCAAGCCAGGTTGGCGGCCCTCGAAGCCTGCACGAACACCCCCTCCGCGAACATCAAACGTGTCCAGACCCCCGCCTTCGTCAAAAAGGCCCAACGTGCCCACGCGTTCAGGGCGTGGGCCCGGGAATGGATTACACGTACCAACTCAGACACACCACCACCAGCCCGTGCCTACGGACATTCCATTCACTATCACACGCCCCCTGACGGGCGCAACCACCCTTTATGGTCCGCTGCCATACCCCCCAAAAAGCCTTCCGATCATTGGAAACCCATCACCCGCCGAACGCACTGCACAGCCATGCAGCTTGCCACACTCCATTCTTTCACATCCGATTACACATCCACCCACCGCCCCGACCTTCCACCGGAAGCCGCCCACTGTCAATGCGGCTTCCCCGACAAATCATTCTATCACCTCGTCTACGACTGCCCACTCTTTGCAGACCAAAGACGCTACCACCTCTTCTCCAGCCGGCGCCCGGAGTCCACCGAGCCCCTGGAACTTTTCACCGGAGAAGGCGATGTCGCACATGACTTCTGCCTGTTCTTGCAAGACTCTGGCGCCGCCTCACGACCTGAGAACGTGCCCATTGTGCCGTTTGATCCCGGCTGAAGATGCTCTCGACCTCAAAACCCTAGACCCAGCTAAAGGCTGCCCGGTGAGTCGCTTGTCTGCGATGACCCACTTAACGTACACCCTCTGTCATGTTCTACATATTTGACACGCTACTCTGACTTCGGTCCCCGTTGGTTCCCGGCCTTCCTCTGGTGAGGTGGCTCTAGTTCGGTTTCTCTTTTTCCGTACTATTTACTTCGCACGGCGCACGTGATTACTTATTACGTTACCTCTCTTAAATCTCGCTTTGTAGGGAGTTGAGGACCGGCTTTGTATGTTCTACTGCCCCGGAATAAACACAATCCAAAAAAAAAAAAAAAAAAAAAAAAAAAAAAATGCACAGATACGGGCACATGCATGCCCCACCCCCGATCTGATCCAGCGAAGCACCATCGGTACCTGTCACCTGCCGACTCCAATAAGTTGATTTCTGATTTTAAAACAACCTAGCTTTGATCTACAGTGGTGGTTCAATTTCGCCACCTAGCGCCGGCGGCAACACGAGCGTATGCTTCGAACCCGTCGAAGCTCCGATTGACGTCACGATCCAGGAGCGAGGCACACGATGGGGTCTACAACGAGAACCACGCAACGTGAAGTAATATCCAGACTCGACGGGCTATGGCAATAGAAGGGGATGGTCATGGGTGATGTTGGTCGTGACTGTGCGTTCGGGTATCTCCGACTGCCACCACAACTGAGGTTTCCCTTGAAGGTTCACAGGGGCTAAACAGAGAGTTCTGAGGTGTGGTACTGATGCGAGAGAGCACCAGATCCAAGAGAGGGTTCTTTCCCTTGAAGGAGGCTCCGAGTGGCGTGGCTGGACCCCAGATTCACAGCTAGCTGAGGATTTCGAGATGGTATTGTTGTCGACACCGAGGGCACCAGTGGTGAGTATCCAGCTGCGGATTGTATATTTGCATCGTTTCCTCTTGTCAATTATCCCCTACAGACAACCCGTGGACTTTCGTGGACAGGACTGAAGTGCGCCGCCAATCTCCAGCGAGGCGTAAAATTCTCCAGGTTCGTCACTTGAGGAGCTCGCCAGTCAAACCTTGATGAATGTTCACTCTGTTTCGCCAATTCGTATTCGACGATGGCACGGCATTGGGACGCAATCTGTGTGCATAACGGGCACAGAACACAAGCTCTACCACTGCCACCATGGCCAGACAACTTGGATGCCATGGCCTCACTCAGCCAGTACGGACATGATACGACGCCCGACGTCCTGGTACCCATTGTACTTAGGGCCTCGGGGCCTCGAACCGGCCCCAGTGATCCTGGGCCACCGTCAGTTGGACGGGTGACCACTACGTAGAACGCAGACCTTGTACAAGGATAAATTTCATGATACACATTGACAAAGGTACTTCACCATGCGGGAGCCTTTTTGCCACATGCCTTCCTCTACCTCCTCTACGGAGGTCCGCGACAGATCGCCTTCACCGTCACTGTCTTTGTCGCTCCCTGACAGGTTATCACCTCTGTCTTCCTCATCAGCGTCCAAACGCATGCGCGAAATCCCCAGTAAGATGCTCTTCGGTGGTCGTGAACAAACGAGTCCGGTGGAGTGCTTGCAAGAGCGCTTCATACATCGCATCCGGGGTTGGTATGGTCATGCCTACTCATCGAGAGGTCGAGCGGACGCCCCCAGCACTTGCACGTCTCTCGGTCTGGAAAGAACGTTGTTATTGTAGCCCCAGTCAGATTCTCTGTTGTTGTCGATGGATCTTGTCAGTTTCTGCTTGTTGGTCTGGTGCATAGTGTAGGTGCATAGTAGACTACGTGCCACGTTCCGATTACGCTGGTCGCTTTCCTTTCCCTTTCCCTTTCCTGTCCCAAACCTGGACTACGATACTACCGCACACATTCCAAGGCTCAAGCATTCGCCACACGCATTCCAAGCACAATGTATAGAAAGGGCGACCTCACTCTCTTGGTCGCCCCAGTTCCTTTTCGTACATCTCTGTGCTATTGAAGAGATCACTCCTAATATACCCGAAGTCCACGCTCTGTCTCGGTCCGATTGAGGGCTACCCAGTCAGCTTCCACGGTCTTGACATTCTCGGCTTGCTTCACCGTGATTCTGCGCTTCTTCATTGAGTGGGCCCTCCAAGTCGGTCTTCACCCTCTTCGGAGATGGCGCGGATGCGACCCCTAGCGTAGCATCGTCAGCCACGTCCTCGCGGATCCTCTTCACACCGCCTTTCGTACGTGTCGAGGCCGTTGGAGTTGAAGTGACCGCGAGTGCAGTTGATGCCGCTTCAAGGCTGTTGGCTTTATTTGACACTTTGCGACGAGCAGGAGGTGCAACAAATGAGGGGGAAGTGGGATCCATGGAATGTGGTTGCGGTTGTTGCGGCACTGGAGCGTTACCCTGTCTCGCCAACTTGAGACCAATAACTGTCCTTAGACCCTTGTCCATGCTATCCGCTTCCTGGATCATCCCTCGAATGGTATGGAGCTCGAGTACGTATCGTGGGTTGAGTTTTTTACTCTCCTCTAGCTGGAATTTGGACGAGGCCATCTATCACGTGTCCGATGTCAGTTATGCCCTCCGACTGAGGAACGAATCAACTGACCATGTTGAACATTCTTCGGACAATGCCCTCTTTCCTCAGAGAAGCGAATGCGATGTGTATATACTTCTCAATGTTGCCCAGCACCATATCAAGACGTTCTAAATTTCGGGTGTACTCGGAAATTTCACTGTCTGGAACCGGGGAGCCAGCAACCCCGTCGAAGCCTGAAACGAGGGAACAAGACATATTAGAAAGTGAAAATTGAATGAAAAAGTAATTATACGAACTACGATTAAAAGCGATTCTCCTCTGCTTTTCAACCGATCTCTTCGCAGACGTGACCTCCTCTGTTGTTAGCCGTCGTATTGGCATGGTTCCCGCAGATTGGGTAAGGACCGAGCTAGAGGCCACATTGTTCATGCCCTGTGTCAATGGCGCGGACATAGACCCTGATTGGCCCTGTGCTCCGCTGTTCGAGCCTGCACCAGTAATCTGAGTCCCCATCGAGGACATGCTAGAGGCACCCATCGACTGAGCCGTCGAAGGCCGGGCAAGTAGGCCGCCGTTGTTAGTCAGTTGGGTCGGCTGCAATGTATTCCACTGTGGTTGGGCGGGGGGCTGCCGTGACATCAGAAGCTGCATATGATGATTGGGGATAGGGGGGCGAGCCATTCCCTGAAACGCGGACGCCGGGTTGATCTGTGTGCGATTGTCGAGTGGTAGATTCTTGGTGGATGTAAGACCAGCCCGAAACCCGTTCTGGTCCTGTGCCGCACGTTGTAAGTTGTCTCTATGCTGCCCAATGTGCGGTGGAACACGATGCCCCTCTAGCTCAGCACCGGACGTATTAGAAACCCGTGGTAAGATGCTCATCACTTCGGCGATCATGGCAGATGAGTTTGATGGAATGTTAGCCAAAAGGGCCTGATAGTCCGCATCGGTCGGTTGGTGTGGCTGTGCCTGCTGTTGGGAAGCCTGAGCAGACACCAACGCCTGTGAGCCCCTCACTGGCAGTCGGGCAACAACGTTGTTAATGTAGGCTTTCTCAAAGTGGCGCAAAGAATCGTTGTGTAACTGTTGTAACCGATGCGCTATTGCAGGGAACGGGGGAAATCCCAAAGCGGCGCCAACAGCAGGCCACTCGTCATTTGCAGTAACCTAGACAAAAATAAGTCAAAAGTATGATGAAACAGATCGAGGACATACCGATTCGAAGCCCTTCCGCGCGAAAACAGCTCTATGCAGAGCCCAAGGGCTAATCGGTCGGCCGTCGATGACGAAGTCCCGATCATTTAGCCTGAGGCCTGTGGTATTGGCGAACTGCGTAAAGAGCACCTCGAATCGGTCTAAAGGGAGTGGGGGCAATTTACTGAATTGAATGGTCCGTTGTAGCGGAGGCTGTCCCGCATAATATATTTCTACGGGACAACCGGAGAGTTGACGCTGGGTGACGATTGACTCTACGGAGTCTCGCAATGGCCCCTGCACGGACACGGGCTCCTGTAAATGAAGATTTCGCAGGGAAGGGAGCACAATTTTTTGCCCCTCGTCGGCTGGATGTAAAGCATGCAAGATGTCTGTCGCATGTTTTCCGACCACACGAAAGTCTTTTGTGCCTTCGAATGTACGGATAAGTTGTAGCCAATGTTCATCATCCGTGCCGTCCGACCCATTTGATGGTCCGATCGTCTTGACGCGTAGGTCTTCTACACTGAATAGTAAAGAGGAAAATTGGTCACAAATCTGAGAAATGGAGGACAACTGCCAGTCTAATTGCCTGCACGATACTTGCAAACCAAGTCGTGTACTAAGTGCCCCTGGCCGGGTAAAGGTGATGGAAATGGAATCCCCAGAAGATAGAATCTCTGCTCGAAGAGGTGACCTCTGCACTTCTATGCGACTGATGAATAGGCCAAGTTGCGAAGCGGACAAGGTGGGTTGGCTGAAAAACGTGATATTGATATCCTCGAGACGAGGAGCATCGATCCTGGCTACGAGACTGTCCAAGTACTTGCTAATTCCTCGGTATGTGAAGCGGGTGAGAGCTGGGAGATCAACGCGGTCCCCTGGCGGTGGGGGCAAACTCAGGTAGTTTCGGCGGGGGGGGAAGGAAAGGAAATGGAGTGAAAGTGTTTGAAGTTGGGTCATCCCGCGCAAGGCATTTGCGAACGCTTCTGGGGAAAAATACCCGACACCGGGAATTTCGTTAAGTCGAAGATCTACGAGGCCCTGGGAGGGTAAAAGAAGCTGCGGGAGTGAGGAAATGGAAATTCTGGTCGAGTGGAGAGTATGAAGGCGATGGCCAAAAAAGGTGCTGGGGAGGGTCAATTGGTCATTATCTTGGGACAGAAGAACAAGCTCTTCTAGGTCCGAAAATGGCTCAGAGACTGTAGAAAGCTTTTTCAGGAGAGAGCTTGAGACGGTGAGGCTGATAGAGCAAACACGATCAGATTTCTCGAGTGCGGCCATGATATTGTCCTCGTCCTCGGAACCAGGGGGGGGGTACACATGGAATCCTCCGTAGTTCACGACGAGAGGTAAGGGTGGCCAACAGTTTAAGTTCTTCATGACTGGCGTTCCGTACGTACAGTAGAGTCGAAGGTGTAGACCCAGAGGTGATGTAAATATGATCCGTCGCCAGCTTCGGCATACGTGCGCAAGCTTAAACCAAAATCGCGGAGAGGCATCCAGGTAATGACGGAATATGATCAGGAGGACGTCACTGGAGGTCATCACCCGCTGAGAGAAAGGTCGTATTCCAAACGATCAGTACAATATATATATGTTACACTATTACATACTCGCTGTATTTTTTCCCGTCGTCGTCGAGCACGTTGCGCAATTTGGCGAGGTCGCAAAGGAGGGGAACACCGATCCCGAATCGTTTCGTCCACTTGAAGAATGCGCGATGTTGAAGAGGATGGCCCATCGTCGAGAACGTGTGATATGGGCTCTGTAACCCACGGAGAAAGAACATTCTAAAGAGACGTCGTACTTAGAGAGACCGAAAAGGATCACGCCGACGTACATGGTCACTGAAGCGTACAGGGTGTTGAGGACGAAAAGTCATGGTGTGCCAGTGAGGAAAGACAGAGAATCCAGATGAAGGCGTACTAGGAGAAGAAACCTACTACACACAGGCGTGGAGATGTGAGAAATACATGCCCTTTCAGGAGAAGCTTGCGGTGCACAAGTGTCGGCATACAAATGAATGTGGCGGTGAGCAGCTGAGACATGTGTACGAAAATGTGCCATGCATGCGCTGAGCTTCAAGTAAACGCGTCGCACGACACAGTTCAGACGTGTGCACCCAGAAAGAAGACAGGAAAAACTTGATGTCCACAGTGCGGCCTGGCAAGCATCGGAGGTGAGCGCCGGTGAGCACGGATGTCCAGTCAGTATCCGGCAAGGTATCCGAATATTGAACGCGATCGGAATTTGAATAAACCTGTCCGAAACATACCTACACCAACTTTCATATCGATGGGCGGGCAGTCTCTCTTCCCTTGTCGATGTGCCGTGTGATCCACGCCTCTGCCACACTCTGAGACTACCTTTTTTTATCACGACCGCGTCTCGTTACACTCGGACCGGAGACCGCAAGGGAGACTGGAGACACTTACATCGGTCGGCAGTTTTCAAGGGCAGTCAGAAAGCTAACTTACGGTCTGAATGGAAAGTATCGTCGTCAGTAATCTCATCACCGACAACCCGCGGACAGGAGAAAAGCGTGCTATTAGGCTCGAAACTGCCCCGGGCCACTTTCACCATACCCGCCACTTGACCACAACTACGCACTCACCGCAACCTGTCAGGCCTGTCAGGGCTCAATGCAACCTAGCGAGCAAGGGCAAACTAGTTGGGATCCGAGTCACTCTCCGCAAAATGAGGTAGCCTTTTCTTTTCGTCCTTTCTTCTCATAGTCGGGGCTCTTCAATTGTAGTATAACCCTCTAGCCATAGCATCTAGTCGTCACTGCTCATCTCAGCAGGCTGCACACGACTGAACTAGACTCACTTCACGGGTCACTGGTCAGTCACCACTTAATGCTCCTCATATATTCATACTCCTCCCAATACTCCTCCCACTGGCAGGTGATTTACTCCGAGGGATGTAGAAGTACTTTGTCCGCGTCAAGACTCAGTCATCACAACACCGACAAGGAATCCTCGGTATCGAAAGCAATCTTAGAATAGGTAAAAATACAGAGAGCAGCTGGCTAAAGGTGGAGCGGAAAGGAAAAAAAAAAAGACTAGAGCAAGGGCACGCATATAACCCCTTTTTCCTAACCAAATTAAACCAATACACTTGGTTTCCGTTCTGTTCCCATTTGACTTGGTGTTTCTTGACTTGTGTCGGTTTCCATATATGTACGCACAAAATTGAAGCGGGGTCTGGGGATAACCTGACAAAAAACAAACACGTGGGCAAAATCCACAAGGGGGTCAGTAGCAGTCACAGGACAATCGAGCAGGAGATAACTGAAATGAGAGAAGAGAAGCAGATAATAGATAGGAACAACACCGGGCTGTCGGAGATGGAGGCCCAGTCAAGACGTTTTGTCTATGGGGTAGAGATAAGCCAAACTTGATCCGGACTCGGAGTATCCATGTGGCCCTCCCAATTCCACCCTGGTATTTGGTAGGACATCGCGTCCCCGCCCGAGATTTCTTTATAAACATCTGGACGAAGTATTTCGTATGTAGTGTCTTCCGACTTGATTTTGGAAGTCTGGGGAGAAGAACCTGTGTGGCCCATGTGAGGGTAGTCCTGATCGGACGTGGACTCTGGGCTGGGATTCGTAGACGAACCTGTAACGAGATTTGGGGTGGGCGTGTCATCAATATCGATAAATTCTCCATATACGTCATTCCCAAGTGGGTGGGGTGGTGTTGGCGGAGGATCAGAATGCAAGGAGCTTGCCGTGGCGGGGTCGACGGTGTCCAGTGCTGGTGGGTAAGCACGAAGAATCTCGTTCAGCGTATTTGAAGCTGCTTCAGCGGATCCTGGGTTTTCGTTGATGAACATGAACTTGGTGACAGTTTCAAAAAAAAAATGCCAGCGCACCCTCATCACCTGAATAATATATTTGTACTGGATGGCCGGAATGTGGACGCTGGGTGACAAATGACTGTACGGAGTCCCGCAACGATCGCCCATACACGGGTATGGGCTCTTGTATATGAAGATTTCGCAGGGCAGGGAGCACATTTTTGTGTCCCTCGTCATGTAGACGTAAAGCACGAAAGATGTTTGTCGCGTCGCCAGCCACGCGAAAGTCTTTTGCGCCGTCGAATGCGCGGATAGGTCTCACCCATTGTTCATCATCCATGTCATCCGCCAACCTTGATGGTCCAATCGTCTTGATGTCTAGGTCTTCTACATGGAACAGGAAAGAGGAAAAATGGTCACAAATCTGAGAAACGGAGGACAACTGCCAGTCTAATTTCTCGCACGATATTTGCAATCCAAGCCGTGTAGAGGCCCCTGGCTGGGTGAAGGTAATGGAAATGGCATCCTCGGAGGACATAATCTCTGCTCGAAGTGGTAACCTCTGCATTTCTGTGCGACTGATGAATAGGCCAAGTTGCGAAGCGTCCAAGGTGGGTTGGCCAAAGAACGTGATATTAATATCCTCGAGACGAGGAGCATCGATTCCGACTACGAGACTGTCCAGGTACTTGCTAATTCCTCGATATTTGAAGGACGTGAGAGCTGGGAGAACAACGTGGTCCCCTGGCGGCGGAGGCAAGTAGAGGTAGTTTCGGCGGGAGGGGAAGGAAAGGAAATGGAGTGAAAGTGTTTCAAGTTGGGTCATGCCGCACAAGGCATTTGCGAACGCTTCTGGGGAAAAATACCCAACAACTGGAATTTCGTGGAGTTGGAGATCTACGAGGTCCTGGGAGGGCGAAAGGAGCTGCGGGAGTGAGGGAATGGCAATCCTGGTCGAGTGAAGAGTACGAAGGCGATGGCCCCACCAAAAGGCGCTGGGGAGGGTCAATTGGTCGTTATCTTGGGACAGAAGAACAAGCGCTTCTAGGTCCGAAAATGGCTCAGAGATTGTGGAAAGTTTTTGCAGGAGCGAGCTTGTGACGGCGAGGCTGATGGAGCAAACGCGATGAGATTGCTGGAGTGCGGCCATGATATTGTCCTCATCTTCGGGAGCAGGGAGGGGGAGCCCGAGGGGTCCCCCGTAGTTTACGACGAGAGGCAAGGGTGGCCAACAATCTAAGTTCCTCAAGGCAGGCGTTCTGTGTGTGCAGTAAAGTCGGAGACGTAGACCCAGAGGCGATAAGAATATGACCTGTCGCCACCTTCGACATACGTGCGCGAGCCTAACCCAAAATGGCGGAGAGTCCCTCAGGTAATGACGAAATATGATCAGAAGGATGTCGCTGGAGAGCGCCCCGATCGTTACACGCTGAAAAAAAGCGGCGTTATTCCGGAGAGGACGTCGGCGTAACCTCATGGCCATGGCACGACAAGTGACATCGTCAGGTGACCTGACTTTGACTGCGAAAATTTCAAGGGGATTCGGAGGCACGAGCGCTGACTTGGAGCATTGTCTCTGAGTGAGGCGGTGCTCCTTCCTCTCTTGCGTGCCACGACCTGTCCGCCTACTTTTCCAATCACCATCAGCTATCCACTCTCAAAGGTTCATAGAGCACAGACCTCGTACAAGGGATAAATTTCAGACCCTAGAAACAAGAATACTTCGTTACCGTACGGAAGCCATTTTGCTACTGCTGCCCTCTACCTCCTCTACGGATGTCCGCGGCAGACCGCTTTCTCACTCCCTGCCCGACAACCACCTTTGTCTCCACTCAGATGCACACGCAACCCCCCCCCCGATAAGATGCCCGCCACTTTGGTTATCACGAACAAACGAGTCCGTCTTGCGAACACCTCATACTCCGCGTCTGGGGTATGGCTACGCCCCCTGATCCATCACTTGTACGGTCCTCGGTTTGCCAAGAACCTCGTTAACGTAGTACTGGTCAAAGTGGCGCAAGGGGCCATTATATAGCTGTTGCAGCTGATTCGCTGTGTTAGGTCCGCACCGCGGCGGTTGGCCAATTTCCACCGCATAGTACGGGGGAAAACCCATAGCGGCGCCGACTGAAGGCCACTCGTCATTTGCAGTAACCTGGGATAAAGAGTAACGAAAGGAGGGGGAGAACGAGTGAAAACCGAGGACGTACAGAGTCGAAACCGTTCCGCGAGAACACGGCTCTATGCAAAGCCCAAGAGCTAATTGATCGGCCGTCGACGACGAAGCCCCGGTAATTCGGCCTGATGCCTGTAGCATTGGCGAACTGCGTGAAGAGTGCGTTGAATCGGTCCTCAGAAAGCGGGGGTAATGTTCTGGGCAGAACGGACTGCTGTTGGGGAGGGTACGTGAGTGGCGGGCTCTCGGTAGCACGCAGAGGCCCATTCTGGTCCTGTGCTGCACGTTGTAAATGGTCTCTATGCTGCTCCACAAATGCGACGATGGGCGATGGGACACGATGCGCCTCCAATTCGGCACGAGATGCATGTGAAAACAGTGGTAAGAGGCTCATCGCTTCGGCAGTCATGACAGATGAGTCTGATGGAATGGTAGCCAAAAGCGCCTGATAGTCCGCATCGGTTGGTTGGTGTGAAGGTGCCTGCTGTTGGGGGGGCTGGGGAGGTACCTGGCTCAACGCTTGTGAGCTCCTCAGTCGGGTAATAACGTTGTTGATGTAGGCTTGCTCGAAGTGGCGCAAATACTCGTTGTATAGCTGTTGCAACCGATGCGCTACGATAGGTGAACTCCGCGGCGGTTGGGTATGATTTCCTGCATAGAGCGGGGTAAATCCCAGGGCGGCGCCGACTGCAGACCATTCGTCATTTGCGTCAACCTAGACAAATATAAATCAAAAGTATGGTCCAAGGAACCGATGACGTACGGAGTCAAACCCGTTCCGCGCAAAAACAGCTCTATGCAAAGCCCAAGGGCTAACCGGTCGGCCGTCGACGAAGAAGTCCTGCTCATTGAGTCTGAGGCCTATAGTGTTGGCAAACTGCGCAAAAAGCGCCTTGAATCGGTCCTCAGGGAGCGGGGGTAATTTACTGCATTGGAAGGTGCGTTGTGGGGGTTGATGGGGGGCCTGTGGTGGGGGCTGTGGCGGAGGACCAGGGGTCTGTGCGGGTGCGTCGTTGAAGCCATTGCTGGATACGTGAGGCGATATTTGCGAAAAGTTCGATTGAGCTGTCGCCGAGAGTACGAGATTCTGGGGTGGTGGTTCGGGTACCGAATAATGCCCCGTGGCCTGCTGGCCTGCCCCTGACCATGATGCTCCATTCACGGCTTGCTGCTGCGCAGGATCGCCGCTAAAATTGCCATGAGGGGTCACCCACAATAAGTCAAAAATGAGGCGTACCCTTGTCTCTTTAGGTTAATCAAGTCCCGGATGTTGACCAATACTTGCTTCTGATTGTCGAGCCTAGCTCGGAGAGCTTGATGCTGCATGTCGCTTTCGCCACCAGCGGCATGAAGAGTCTTCTCTCCGTCCTCCACAGTTCTCACCAGCTGGTTGTAAACATTGGAGAGCTGCGGCACTGGCATTTCGACAAAAATCCGAGGAAGACCGCGAAACTGTGGCCCACCCAGCGGGGTAGGTTGTGATGCAGAAGGTGCCGCAGAGGGCTGGTGGAACGCAGGTGGGGCGAAATGGTGGGGTTGGACGTAACTTTGCGGCGGTGGCCCTTGTCCAGGAAGACCCATTCCAGGAGGGTAAGCAAAAGCATTCTGTTGTTGTTGTTGTTGTTGTTGTTGCTGCTGCTGCTGCTGCTGAGAGTACGTAGCCATTTGCTGTTGTGCGGAGCCTCCCGCTATCCCACCATTG
This sequence comes from Lactarius pseudohatsudake, assembly GCA_021525015.1. Classification (NCBI taxonomy): domain Eukaryota; kingdom Fungi; phylum Basidiomycota; class Agaricomycetes; order Russulales; family Russulaceae; genus Lactarius; species Lactarius pseudohatsudake. The sequence goes on along the minus strand of JAKELH010000601.1, from coordinate 9,367 downwards.
GTGAGCCCTACCGGAGTCTGTTGGGGTACGCTCTGCTCCTGGACTGCAGAGGTCCGCGATAGAGTAAGGCGTTCCTGTGCTTGTTCATATGTCAAGAAACCTTGGGCAACCTGAGTACGCAAGAACTGAACGAGGGAGTAGTCCTGAGCGAACATCGTGGAAGGAAGGGCGTAGTTGGGTCTGCGCTCTCAGGCTGCTCGTGCTAGCCATCTGAGTTCCCATCAAGGAAATTGTGGAAGCGCTGGCTCGACTCATGATCAGACGCAATTCCAGTTCGGGTCACTCGGCCGAAAATAACCCTTGAATACGTAAAAAATGTAAAATGTCGGCGTAAAAAAGAAAAAAAAAAGTGCAACTCGCTTTGTTGGATTGTTGCTTTCGTTGACTCTTCTCGTTCAGCCCAGTCCTCTATATCTCATTCCATGGCTTCCCTCGCATCTCGCTCTCTAAAAGCACTTCGCGTCGCTTCTCGCCGCGCTCCCCGTGCAGTCACTCAACACGCGAGCGCCGCCAGCTACTCTTTGCTCGCCCGCTCTGCCGTTGCCAGCTCAGCACGCAGGGCAACAACCCCCAATGTAACCTCTCCTTATAACCATCTCATGACGGTTTTCTGATACACGCTCTCTTTTTTTTCTTTGTCCTCCACAGACCGTTCGTGGCATCAAGACGCTCGACTTTGCGGGCACCGAGGAGGTCGTCTACGAGCGCAGCGACTGGCCCCTCGCCAAGCTGCAGGACTACTTCAAAAACGACACGCTCGCCCTCATCGGCTACGGCTCCCAGGGCCACGGGCAGGGTCTGAATGCGCGTGACAACGGCCTCAACGTCGTCGTTGGCGTACGTGAGAACGGCGAGAGCTGGAGGCAGGCTCTCGAGGACGGCTGGGTACGTGCGCTCGCTCGCTCGCACATCGCCCCCCTGGCTGCATTGCTGACTTTGCCCTCCTCCCTCGATCAGGTGCCTGGAGAGACGCTGTTCTCCATCGAGGAGGCCATCAGCCGCGGCACGATCATCATGAACCTGCTCTCCGACGCCGCGCAGTCCTCGACGTGGCCGACGCTCGCCCCGCTCATCACCAAGGGCAAGACGCTCTACTTCTCCCACGGCTTCTCCGTCGTGTACAAGGAGGACACCAAGGTCATCCCCCCGACTGACGTCGACGTCATCCTCGTGGCGCCCAAGGGATCTGGCCGCACCGTTCGCACCCTCTTCAAGGAGGGCCGTGGCATCAACTCGTCGATTGCCGTCTGGCAAGACGTCACGGGCAAGGCGAAGGAAAAGGCCACCGCACTCGGCGTCGCGATCGGCTCGGGCTACATGTACGAGACCACGTTCGAGAGAGAGGTCTACTCGGACCTCTATGGCGAGCGCGGTGTGGTGAGTTATACCTCTTGCATGGCGGATCCGCAACTGACCTTTGTGTTCTTAGTTGATGGGTGGTATTCGTGAGTCAACGCGTGATCTGACCTAAGCGCAGAACTCTGATTCTTTTTTTTTTTTTTTTTGCAGAGGGTATGTTCCTCGCGCAATACAAGGTCCTCCGCGAGAACGGCCACTCACCCTCGGAGGCATTCAACGAGACGGTCGAGGAGGCCACACAGTCCCTCTTCCCACTCATCGGCGCCAATGGGTTCGTTTTGTCCTCCTCACATCCGCTTACTCCTCACAACCGTCCTTTCACGCAGGATGGACTACATGTACGGCGCGTGCTCAACGACCGCCCGCCGTGGCGCCCTCGATTGGGCTCCCATCTTTGAGGCGGCGAACCGGCCGGTCTTTGAGAAGCTCTACAAGAGCGTGCGCGACGGTACCGAGACGCGCAAGTCGCTCGAGTTCAACGGGCGCAGCACGTACCGCCAGGACCTTGCCCGTGAGCTCAAGGAGATTGACGAGCAGGAGATCTGGCGCGCAGGCAAGACCGTCCGCTCGTTGCGCCCGGACTACAAACCCTGATCGGTTTGGGCTGCTTGGTGCTGCTTTCGTGGATGTGCATACGGAAGGCGCTTCAACAAAAACAAAAACGGCACCCATTTAGAGCCCGTATTTACATGGGATTTGCCGTGTATTTATAGATACATACATTGAATGTTCATTTTCTTTGCATCGTTTAATTGATGCGACAGCTTCAAAGGGAAAAAAAAGAAAAGAAAACGGTTCGTTCATATGCCAATCGCTTTTGCTGCCTTTGTCTTGTCTCCAGCATCCGCCTCACGTGCGCCCTTGCCCCATACGAGCTCCTCGACTTCGGCCTTCCCACCGGTCAATCTAAGCAGTGCTCCCCACACTGGCGTCAGCACCGGCACGAACATAGAGACGCGCGCACGGTAGGCGGCGTAGCCCCGCGGGTACTTGCTCGCCGAGATGGACTCAGTGAAGCGCGTCGAGGAGAGGAAAAGCATGCAGAGTGCCAGCGATGGCGCGAGCGGCACCAGCGACTTTAGCGCGTCGACGAACGTGCTGTCGCGCGCAGGAACGTGCGCCACCACGTCGCCGCTCAGGGAGAGGAGTGGGATGAGGTTGAGCACGCCCTGTAATACATCGTGTTCAAACACGCACGCGCGACATGGGGATATTCTGACGTACCCAGAAAGACTGCTCGGCGAAAAAGTTCGGGTGCCTGCTCCACGCCCACAGCCCGCGCGTACAGAACCCGCGTGCCGCGTCATCCGTGGTCCAGGCGAGGCGTGCGCCGGGCCAGTGCGCACTCGCCTTGTACGCGACTGCCGCCCTGTGCTTCCACGCGTGATAGGCGAACTGCTGGTTGTCCGCTGTGAACTCCCACGCAAGAAGCGCAGCTGCGGCGAATGCGAGGACGCCATCGGTAGGCGTCAGGGGCGTCGGGTGCGTCGCAGCGATCAGAGTCGGGGTGGCCATGAGGAGCAGGAGGGCGTTTTGGATGACAGCTGAGACGGAACGAGATTGTCAGAGCGTGCGCCTGCGAAAGGGCGCGGGATGGACACACCGACGAAGGTCAGATTGATGACTTGGAACAGCCAGGTTGGGAGTTTGGAGCGAAGGACGACCCAGCGGTAGTCCTCATCATCACTAGGAATCCGGAATGAGGGAAAGGGGTGTTAACGGGGAACAAATGGAAACGCGTACAGTCTGAAGAGGCCACGTCTCCAGGTATTATAGGACAGCCTCAACGTCCACAAGACCTTTTTACAGAGTCAGAAGAAGGTCCTTGGAACTGGACAGGGGTAACAATACGAACCGAAAGACCCAGCATAAGGAGAGCACGAGGACTGAAGTCGCGCGCAAAGTATGTGGCTTCTTCGGGAACATATGGGGCAAGGAGTCTCCAGCCTTTGTTATCGTAAGACGACCAGAGAGGGAGGAGAGCCCAGTAGGCCGTGTATACGGTGGGCAAGAATGTCCAGACTCGGTCAACTTGGGAAACATTTCCCGTGATGATGGAGAGAACATAAGTGGTGGCTGTCGTTGCGGCACACAGCTTTAGAGGGTAATCGAGTAAAGGTTTCAAGTCAGTGGTAAACATGGGAGACATGATGGTGGTAGTTGGTTAACCTGAGGTAGCCACAGGGTAGCCACAGATTGGTGACGAGTAGAGTCCATGACGCAATTGGGCCCCTTTACGCCCCTGTACTCTATTGGTAATTGAAAGACTAAATAAAAGCCTCCGTCTCGCGTGCACCCTTTCCCCACACGAGTTCCTCGACTTCGACCTTCTTGTCAGTTGACCCAAGCAGTGCTCCCCACAAGGGCGTCAGCACTCTAGAGCACTACGCCCCGGATGGCCTTGTCATCGTCGACGGCGCTCCTGCAAATCTCGACGTGTTCTTAGCAGCCCCGTGTATACGTGAACGGTTATCGCGATCGATTATCATTCGCACCTTGGGTCCATCAGTTCGCACAGCCCCAGGCCCATGTGTATGCATTATGGGCGACTCGACTGATACGCAACGTGGTGCACAGACCTCACCAGCCTCATCGCCGACACGCAGCACTGACACAGCCACATGTTAGCTCCCCCCCCTCCCCATGATATGCACACTCCAATGTGAGTGATCCAGTGCCTTAAATTCCCTACCGCAGGAGCTGACAGTGTGGTGTCGCGGATCTCCTAATAGACGTGCTCGACTTATGTTCCCCCCCGAATCCATTACTGTACCAAGCGAATGTCTCAGAAGAGGTACAACTTCCATAAAGTGCCTGCGCTACTCACTAACTGTTCTCTTCAAGTTTCTCGACAAGTGACGATTGAGAATCTCTCCGACGAAGTGCTCCTGAACATCTTTCATTATTATCTGGATGCCTCTCCACGATTTTGGCTCTGGCTTGTGCATATATGTCGCAAGTGGAGACGCATCGTATTTGCGTCTAAGCGGGCTCTACGCCTTCGACTGCTCTGTACCCCCGGGACGCCTGTACTCAGCCGGAAGGCCCTAGATTGCTGGCCCACCCTGCCTATCGTCGTGCATCACGGGGGATCTCCGGCGCTCAATCCGCCAGCTCCTGAGGACGAGGACAATATCATGGCTGCACTCAACCAGTCGGATCGTGTTAGTTCTATCAGCCTCACCGTCACAAGCTCTCTCCTTGAAAAGTTATCCGCAATCGAGAGGCCTTTTTCGCAACTAGAAGATCTCGTTCTTCTGTCTCGAGATAGTACCCGACAAACCCTGCCCAGCGCTTTTCGGTGGGGCACACGCCTTCGTTGTCTCCACTCGACTAGGGTCGCCATCCCTGCACTCCTTCACCTTCTTTATGCTTCCAAGAATCTTGTAGACCTTCAGCTTCATGAAGTCATCAATCCTTGGCATTTCTCACCCGAAGCGCTCACGGATGCCTTGTCCGGGACGCCCCGACTTCGATCACTTTCACTCCATTTACTCACTACCGCCAATTACATTGCCCTTGATCTTCCACTACCCCCACCGCCAGAGAAACGCATCGCCCTCCCAGTTCTTACCCGCCTTAATTTTCGAGGAATTGCCGCGTACTTGGAAGGCCTTGTAGCCGGAATCGATGCTCCTCGTCTAGAAGATATCGAAGTCACATTATTCAATGAATTCATCTTCGATCCTTCAGTGCTTAGCGCATTCATCGATCGGACAGAAATGCAGAGGTCGCAGCTTCGAGCAGAGATTCTATCCTCTGAGCGTGCAATCTCCATCTCTATTACCCAACCAGAGGCCTCTACGCGCCTTGAGCTGCAAGTATCCTGCGAGCCATTAGCCCGGCAGTTCTCATGCCTGGCTGAGATTTGTGATGGTTTATCCGCTTTCCTTCTTGGTGTGGAACATCTACGCATTAGTGCAACGCGACCACCACGTGGGCAGGACGACAGTGACGATGAAGAATGGGCTAAACTCATCTACCCTTTCAGAGGCGCAAAATCGGTGCACGTGGCTGGCGACAACTCGACAAACATCGTGTGTGCCTTGCGATCACCACACAGGTTGCAACCTGCCTTGCACAGGCTTTACATAGCGCAGCCTGGGCCACGCCATGCGCCTTTGAGGGAGGCTGTAGTGTCATTCATGACCTCATGCCGGCTCTCTGGCCATCCTATAGAGGTGGAATACGAACAACTATGCCACATCAGTGGACTACGTGGAATAGGTACAATGTGTGCCTAGCGCCAGCACCCCACGCTAACTTATTTTGAGTAGGTCCTTTTTCCCAGCAGGCCCCGAATGAGATACTCTCCGACGATATCCTTCTGAACATATTTCAACATTACCTGGATGCCTCTCCACGATGTTGGCCCGAACTCGCTCACGTATGTCGAAGCTGGCGACACATCATATTTACATCACCTCTGGGTCTACATCTTCGACTTTACTGTACGTACGGAACGCCTGTCTTGAAGAATCTAGCTTGTTGGCCACCCTTGCCTCTCGTCGTGGACTACGTAGGATCTCCCATACTCCGTCCCCCTGCTCCCGAGGACGAGGACAATATCGTGGCCGCTCTCGAGCAATCTGATCGTGTTTGCTCTATCAGCCTCACCGTCTCAAGTTCACTCCTGAAAAAACTTTCCGCAATTTCTGAACCAATTTCGGGGCTAGAGGAGCTTGTTCTTTTGTCCCAAGATAACGTACAGTCTACCCTCCCCTGTGCCAGCGCCTTTTGGTGGGGCCACCGGCTTCGTACTCTCCACTCGACCAGGATTGCCATTCCCTCACTCCCGCAGCTCCTTTTACCCTCACAGGACCTCGTAGATCTTCAACTCCACGACATCCCCCGCGCTGGGTATTTTTCCCCAGAAGCGTTTGCAAATGCCTTGTGCGGGATGACCCGACTTGAAACGCTCTCACTGCATTTTCTTTCCCTCCCCCCCCGCCGAAACTATCTCAGCTTGCCCCCGGCGTCAGGAGACCGCGTTGTCCTCTCAGCTCTCACCCGCCTCAAATATCGGGGAATCAGCAAGTACTTGGATAGTCTCGTGGCCAAAATCGATGCACCTCGTCTCGGTGATATCGATATCACGTTCTTCAATCAACCCACCTTGGATGCTTCGCAACTTTGTCTATTCATCAACCGCATAGAAATGCAGATGTCATCCCTTCGATCAGATATTCTGTCCTCCGTGGGTGCTATCTCCATCACCTTTACCCAGCCACGAGTGGCCCTTGGTACAAGGCTCAGATTGCAAGTATCGTGCGAACAATTAGACTGGCAGTTGTCCTCCATTTCTCAGATTTGTGACCATTTTTCCACTTTCCTATTCAATGTGGAAGACTTAGGTATCGAGACGAATGGGCCTTCAAGGGTGCCGGATGACGTTGACGATGAACAATGGCTGCGACCTATCCGCGCATTTGACAGCATAAAATACTTTCGTGTGCCAGGCGACCTTGCGACAGACATCTTGCGTGCTTTACGCTCAGCCGAAGAGGGGGATAAAATTGTGCTACCTGCCCTGCGTAATCTCCATGTACAGAAGCCCAGGTCCATGCATGGGCCATTGTGCCAGTGGGACTCCGTGCAGTCATTCGTCACCCAGCGTCAACTCTCTGGTCACCCCGTACAAATGTATTTTCTTTTTAAATTTTTTTTTTTTGACCGTTATACAAATGTATTTCAGTTTTCCGCAGCAACTGTCACAGGTGTGTCTCACTACCACCTGTCTTCTCCCCTTCCCCTCGTACAGGTAAGTCGCGTGCTTAGTCGGCAACGGTGCGTAGGACTGGCCACCAGAATCGCTGATCGATGTATATGCTGCGATGAACGCGAAATATCCCGACGACAGGTTTGAAATCGAAACGCGTAAGACATATAGTGGTGAGCAGATGTGGAGAGTGAGGTGTCTAGATTGTCCTGCGAAGGTTCGTAATCCCCTTCGGCCACGTTGATCCTTGACGCTGACTTTCGGACCAGCTTTATGTCCCTGGCGATGGCATGGGAAATTTCGAGGTGCATCTCAGGAATAGGAACCACCGTGCCAGAGTCGCTGAGCGTGTACACACCGCGAGGACACGAAGTTCTCATGATCAGCGCTAAGCGACTGATACCTAAATTAAAAAACTGTCATTGGCAAGGTCATTGGCCCGCATCACTTGTCGCGGTTCCTGAGTTCCAAATTTGGTAGGCATGTGACTCTACGGGGAACAGAATTGACCTATTCAGCATTCTTCTGCAGATACCTGCTATGTTGCTACCTGAAATGACTATCTGGAGTTCACTATATAGCATGCCCTTTGTATATGGCTACGAAAAGTTGGCAAAAATATGACCATTTCTCATCAGTTTTCACTCGTCAAATTTCGGTTTTTGCCAAAAATTACAAGAATTGAGCAAGGAATTGAGTCTACTGCAACATCTACTCATTATACCCCCATACATTTTTGAAGAGGCATGCACAGGAGCTATACATTGTGTATTATAAAAAGTCCGATGTGGTTTGACCAAAAATACGGTTGTCAGTCAGAGTCGTTTGGTTCATTGTTCCAAAGAGCCATGGAAGACTATAATTTTTCGGTTGGCAAAATTAAATAAAGGTTATGGGACCTAGGGCCTCCGTCTCGCGTGCGCCATTTCCCCACACCAGCTCCTCGACTTCGGCCTTCTGGTCAGTCGATCCAAGCAGTGCTCCCCACACGGGCGTCAGCACCGGCATGAACATAGCGACGCGTGCACTATACGCTGCGTAGCCCCACGGGTACTTCCTCGCCGAGATAGACTCTGTGAAGAGCGTCAAAAAGAGGAAAACAAGCAGAGCGCCAGCGACGGCGCGAGTGGCACCAGCGACTGCAGCGCGTCGGCGAGCATGCTGTCGCCCGCGGGGAAGAGTACGAGTGTGCCGCTGGGGAGGGAGAGTATCGGCATGAGGTTGAGTACGCCCTGTGCTCCGTCAGGTTAAACACGCGCTAGGGATATACGATAGCGTACCCAGAAAGCCTGCTCGGCGAAAAAATTCGGGTGCCGGCTCCACGCCCACAGCCCACGTGTACAGAACCCACGTGCCGCGTCGTCCGCGGTCCACGCGAGACGTGCACCGGGCCAGTGCGCACACGCCTCGTACGCGACCGTCGCGCTGTCTTTCCACGCGTTATAGGCGTGCTGCTGGTTGTCCGCGGTGAATTCCCACGCGAGAAGCGCGACCGCGACGAAGGCAAGGGCGCCGTCGGTAAGCGTCAGAGGTGTCGGGTGCATCACGGCGATCAGCGTCGGGGTGGCTATGAGGAGTAGGAAGACGTTTTTGATCACAACTGAGACGGAACGAGATGTCAGAGGGGGCAAAGGTGGCAAGGGATGGGCACACCGACGAAGGTCCAGTTTGACGACCCGGAACAGCCACGTTGGAAGTTCGGTGCGAAGGACTGCCCAGGGGTAGTTCTCATCAGTGCTGTGAATGAACGGCGTTCGGCATGAAGGAAAAGGGATGTCAACAGAGAGCAAAGGAAATACGCACAGTCCGAAGAGGCCCTGTCTCCAGGTGTTATAGGACGACCTCAACATCCACAAAACCTTTCCACGCAGTCAAAAAAGGTTGCTTGGACCTGGTCAGGAGGAAAATGGTGCGAACGGTAAGACCGAGCATGAGCAGAGCGCGAGGACTGAAGTCATGCGCAAGATGTGTGGCTCCTTCAGGAACATATGGGCGGAAAGCCCCGTGGCCTCTGTCTTCGTAGGATGGCCAGAGAGGGAGGAGAGCCCAGTAGCCGGTGTAAATGGTGGGCAAGATTGTCCAGAGTTGGTCAACTTGATAGATTTCTCCAAAGGTAGCGGAACAGAAATAAAGGATAACTGTCGTCTCAAAGCACTCCTGCAAGGATAATCAAATAGAGGTTTCAAGTCGGTGAATGATATTGCGGGGGACATAGAGACGTGGTGGTATAACACGAGGTGAGTGACCAATTGGCCTCTCGCCCCTCAAACCTGTATACCGATCATGTCA
>JAKELH010000600.1:0-44879 GCA_021525015.1 Lactarius pseudohatsudake | reverse complement strand
CAGGGCCCATAACCTGGTGAGGTTATGGACGCAAGAGTGGTTTTAAACGAGGGAAAGGAGTGGTTTTAGAGCGAACGCGGATGACGAGAGGGAGACAGGCAATGGGAAAGAGACAAACGCGATTACATTTAGGGGCTCGCATTCGAGCACCCTTATACTATTCGTACATGTACTATACTTTGTAAAGTAAGCCGACATTTTGTGACGCAAAGACAGCGTCATTTTGCTATAGTAGGAAAAACCCGAGGCGATCGAGCTTGAGACAGTAACGACACACATACCGACACACGGGAACACAGCGCGAACATACGCGCACACAATCGCAAACGATACACGACGTACTCAGTTCACCAACCTACTCGATGGTCATACCATTGCTACTTCACAGTACTATCACCTGACCTGGTATGCAAAATGGAGGAGAGTTGCAAAACACACTTTTTTAAGTGATCGGAAATCCTTCATTATTGATCCTTCTGTGATATGATAGGTAGGTACTAATATTGACGAATCACACAGAAAAGGGGAAAATTGTACATCTTTGCCTTGCGATTTCATGAGCATTGTGCAAAAAAGTGAGAACACCGAGAAAAGTCATCTCTGCTGAACCTGCTATTGCACCCCATAGTTCAGAAACTTCAGTACATGATGTATATATACTATTAAACCACCCTCTGAAATTTCGTGTCACCCAGTGCACCCACAATGAAGATACAAGCAGATCAGTGGATTAGTGTGACATCTCGTTGCTTGACTCAGCCTTGATGCACCAAAATTGGAAGTCCGCTGTCAGGCACTTTTCGTGACAAAGGAGTGACCAATTGTTTGCAACTCCCGTATTTTGGGGTGGTCCTTTCCGGCTTTCCTCTGACTCATTTCTGTCCCACTTTTTCCTCACATTGGAACCAGGGTCATATAGGTGAGCAATTATCGTACCCATTCCAAAAATCTATTTAATAAAGGTGAAGCCGATCACTTGCTATTCGCGATTTACCTCAAATTTGCAACACTGGTCAGGTGATAGTAGCGGTAGAAAAACAACTCGCTGACAAGCTAGTTGATGCAAGTGTGGGCGCTACTAGACCAATTGTACACATAGGGTTCTCAAATAGATTACGATGGCCAGCACGAATACAGTGTTACAAAGGCAGTTGTAAATAGTCGATGAACTGAATGAACCATCTATGACGAGTTTTTCTCCTTTGTTCGGAGATGCATCTGACAAGGGAAGCTTTTAAAAGGGTACTGTGACGAGGCCCCTGACCACGGCGACGGCGAGCACAACAATGGGCACAGAGACGACCAGCACAGGGCGGAAGATATGACTCAAGTCACGAGCCAAGCGCATCCAGTCCCTAATGGTCCTGGCGAGGCTGCAAGGACGGCCCCACCATCAGCGCCCCACGCGAACGCTGAAAACAAAGGGGCACGTACCTGGTAGCGCGGCGGATACGCTTGTTGAGCATATCGTATACACCCGCGCGCAGCGCCTCCTTCTCGACGCGGATCACGGGCCCGTCGTCCGGCAGCACCCACGGGCAGCCACTCGTCGCGAGGTCCGGGTCCGTCGCCGCGCGGAAGACCGCGCCTGCGATGCGCGGCACGGGTGTCAGTGGGATGCCGGCGAGCAGCAATTTTACCGGGAGGCCGAGGATAGCCGTGTCTTCGCAGCGCAGGGTCGGGTCAGCGCGAGGGACGAAGGAGAGAGCGGTATATCATACCTGCAACCACGGGTGGATGGCGGCGATCGGATGTTGTCTGGGGTTACGATAGGGTCTATCGCGCGCATCAGGCCCAGCACGCCGTGCTTCGAGGCAGCGTACTGCGGCGCTTTCGCTAAGCCCACCCAGGACGCTGCGGGTATGGTCGGCCGAATCCGTGTATGACACGTCGAATGAGTCAACACGTACCAACTGAACCTAACAGGACGATCGCCTTCCACGAGTCAGGAGTGCGGTTGCGCTTGACGTAGTGCACGCCAAGGTGTACGGCTGCGGGCGGTCATCTAGATTACAGGAAAGGAGACGACAGATACGCTACTCACTATAAAAGACGCCCGTCAGGTTAACATCCAGGGTTGTGAGCTTCGGCGCGATGGGCTTGCCGTTCACAACGGTCAGTCTACCGCTGCAGACGCCCTCCTCTTTTTCGTTAATACCTGCGTTAGGGATCTAGGGTCCGAATACATTCGAGGCGCTGCAAAGCGGTAGTATAAGAGGGGTACGGACCACAATATCAACGGCACCATAGCGCTTGAACGCGAGCTCGAAGAGGGCGACCTGGTCATCCCAGTTTACCACGTTGCATTTGGTAGACGTGGCCTCCCTACGGGTAAGAAGGGCTCGAGTCAGTTCCCGAAGTCCCCCAAATGAGGTGGCAGACTTGGATACGATACCCACCCTCCATTCTTGGTAATGCTAGTGACCACGGCCTCTGCCCCAGATGCGTCCATGTCCCCGATTACCACTTTGGAGCTAATGGGAGTGTTGGCTGTAGAACATCGTCCCATGAATTGTGTCACGTACCCATGCTTCGCAAAGGCCAACGCGACTTCCTTGCCAATACCATTTGCACCTCCTACGCGATATTACCATTTCTCATCCCTGCATCAAGCAGGATTGCGACACGTACCCGTCAGCACGACAACCTTTCCTTTCGCACGTTCCGCATACGCAAATAGTTCATTGTCAGAGATGATGGTGGTCATGGTGGTCAAGTCGGGGGTGAAAGTAGGAAGTAGGTTCGATAATATGAAAAAAAGATCCGAGAAGTCCAGGCGAGGAACCGGTTTGAAAAGCTCCGCAGCTCACGTTGGCCTATTACTGTAGACGCCCGCGACGTGTGTGCCATGCCTTGCTCCCTACGATCACGTTTGTCGTAGAAATCAATTTCGGGTCGGGTTTGCTAAGCGTAATCGATGTTACAGTGTAATGACCCATCACGATGATGTGGTGGGGACTAATGGTCGATCGAGTTTGTTCGAGACACACCTGGCCATTTGCCAGTGGTTCTGCCGCGCAAATCCCCGACGGCTGGTCTCAGAACGGGATTGGACTCGTGCAGTCTCATCTCGTCAACCTCGCCGTCAATTAGGCTCGCTCCTGGAAAAACTTAGAGCCGGTTTCGGAACTAGAACGGCTGGTACTTCGGTCTCTAGATAACGTGCACTGGCAGCTGACTCCGGGAACCTTTCGCCGGTAGCCCCATGCCTGCGTAGTCTCCACTCAACTAGGATCAATCCAACAGCTTCTTTTACCCAGGACCTTGTTGACCTCCATTTCTACGAAATTCCTAGTGTTAGGTATTTTTCCACAGAAGCGTTCGCGAATACCTTGTCCGGGATGACCTAACTCCCACCCCCGTAACTATCTCGGCTCGCCCCCACCTTCAGGGAACGCATTATTCTCTCACCTGCATCGAGTATCGAAGAACTACTTGGATGGCCTCATGGCCAGAATCGATGCACCTCGTCTCAGTAACGTCGATACTGAGTGCGTTAGTTGGCCCACCTTGGACGCTTTGAAACTTGGCCGACTCGTGGACCGGATGGAAATTCGAAGTCACATATTCGAACAGAAGTTCTAACCTCCGAGCGTGCCATTTCCGTCTGCTTTACCCAGCCAGGTTCTCCTACGTGGCTTGGATTGCAAATATCGTGCGAGTAACTTAGTAGTTAGATAGACTGGCAGTCGTCCTTCATTACGTTCAGGACGCGGATCTTTGGGCTCCACTTCATCACGCATCAACACTTGGACATCTCGATGTCACTGGTTGAACGCGGCGCAAACGTTGGCAAACAGACCAACCAGCAAGACACCCTTGGGTCGCGCATCCGGAAATGGGCAGCTCGATGTCGCACGTTTTCTCATCCGTCGTGCTGCAAATGTTGGCTCAAGAGATAGCAAGGGGCGGACACCATCACACGCAGCGGCAGAGAGGGGCACCTAGACGTCGTGGAGTTGTTACTGGAGTCAGGCGCGGGTATCGGTGCGCGAAACACGACGAATCACCTTTAGACCTTGCGTATCGCACGAAGTCGCCAGCTTCTGGCCAACCGTATGGGATTGACACCGCGTGAAGAGGCATCTCAGAATGTGCGTTCAGATACCGTTAGGCAATCTCTGAATGGTAAAAAGGCCGGAACGAGCGAAATGCATACCGCATCTGAACACGGACGCGTGGACGTCATACGATTATTACTGGATCGCGGGGTGTATGTCAATAGTCGAAATACGGAGCACGAAACACCACTGCACGTGGCGTCGAGAACAGGAAGTTTGGAGGTCGCACGCTTATTGATCGACCATGCGCAGGCGTGGGTTGTCGTGACCAGGAAGGCCGCACCACGTTGCACGACGCATCGTCATTTGGACACCTCGGCATCGCTCAAGTGTTACTCGATCATGGCGCCGATGTCAACGCAATGTATCGGAGACACTTTACTCCGTTGTTCGACGCATCTGGTGATGGGTCTTCCGGGACTGTGATTAATTGAACGGGGTGCCAACGTTAACGCGCTTGGCGATCTCGGAATGACACCATCTCGACTAGCTACAGTAAATTGATTGGGAACCGACGAAGCGTCATACAATTAGTCTCGAAGCATGGTGCGCGTCGTTGAACAGATAAGTTGTAGACCCGCGCCTATCGCGTGGTAGATTACTGCATGTGTATACTACCCTGTACAGTAGCCAGTAGATGTTGAACGCGATGCCCCTCTGCTGTCTGTGCTGTGTTTTCTCATACTGTTTGGCATTCTGCATGCCTTCAGTCAGTCGTCTTTCTGCTTTGACCCTGCATCACTGCACGGGGACGATCTTGGGGACGATAATGATACGATCGTACGGATTCGTACCGATTGCGCTCAAATTCAGTGCGGATGTACCATCTAAACGTAGATGCGAGGGTAGACCTTCCTCTATGTCGCGAATCTTTGGGGCTGTTTGAGGTCTATGCACGGATTACTGTCCAAAGGTGCAATGATCAAGGGCCTCAAACTTGAAAAGTGAATTCGTCTGGGGACCGGGCCGGAGGTTCCACAGACGCGTTTTTCACGTGCTGGGAAAGTCGGAGATACAATCAAGGCGCGTCCTGGTTCCGTTCTCAGTCTTCAGGTTCAACTTTTTTTTTTGATCCACACCGCCTTCTCAGTTTCTACCAGCTGCCAATCTCATTTACATCATGGTAAGCAGCTTTTCACTAGCGCTTCTTCTCATCAATTGAACAATCCAAGTCTATTCCTTATGCCGCTATGCGTCGCCTCATGCGTGAGCTGAAGGAACTCAGGACGAACCCTCCAGAGGGCATTCGCGTCCAGCTGAGTGAGGAGAGCGTGTTGGATGTCGTAGGGATCGTTGAGGGCCCCGGTGAGTCCCCCTGAGAAAAGCGTTCGCCTGGTACTCACGCGTTACGTAGAGGGCACGCCATATCAAGGAGGGATACTTTCGCGTGAAATTCGATTTCACAGAAGAATTTCCTGCTGGCACCAACCGAAATGTAAGGTCGCTGTGCCCGTATCTGGTGTCTGGCTCGGCTCATCTCATCTCTCAGGTCGGTTTATCACCAAGATTTCCATCCAAACGTCTCAAGCGCGGGGGAGATCTGTGTTAGCACACTCAAAAAGACTGGAAGTCGTCGTATGGCATCGGGCACATCCTCGTCACCATCAAGTGCCTCCTTATCTACCCGAATCCAGACTCAGCATTAGACGAGGAGGCAGGAAAGCTACTACAAGAGAACTACGAGAGTTACTGCGAGCGCGCTAAGCTCATCACGAGTGTACACGCGACACCAAAGGTATGTCTCGTGATCCGATCGCATATAGCTCCGCAGGAATTGCAGATCTAAGTACCTTTTACCTAGGTCCCTCCACCAGAATTGACTGCACAGACAACTCAAGTCGAGGTGCCAGACGCGCCTGCACCTATTGTGGCTTCGCTTCCTTCTGCATCCTCCCTACCACCCTCCGGTGGTCTCACACCGCAGAAAGGCGCCAGCTCGATAGCGACCATCACGATTCCGTTACAACAGTCTGCATCAAACACGTTCACCGTATCATCGTCCCTAGCATCGCTTGCGAAAGGGGGGGGAGCGAGAAGGAGACAGACCGTCACGTATCACCGGTCCCTCTAGGTACTGCAGACTCAAACGTCGCACCAGTGATCAATCCTGGTAGTGTTGGGTCTGTGGTGAGTCCCGCGAAAGCAGTCAAGCGTGGAGCGACACCTGGTGTGACGGTAGGCGAGAAGCGCAAAAAGGCACTTAAGCGGTCTGTAAACTGCTATGACAATGTGGCTATAAGCCGCTCTGTTGGTCGTGTCTTGGATGAACAGAAATGTGTTACGAGCCAGTCTGCGGGTGGATGTGCATTCTATTCTATCATGTTGTTTTACCAGTACCCTTCTATCCAATTGTCTCATACCCAACGTTCGCCCTTCATTGACTGTGCCTTGACGAAGCGTTCGCGTTGTTCGGAGGTAAAAGGTAGAAGAGAAGCATTGTCGAATCGATTTGGTAGCCTTAATCAATAGTATTCGAAGGAGGATAATACTTAGTCCGATCGTTCCAAACTTGGAACAATGCGCGAACAATAGATCTTCTGCCCACGTCGACCACAAAAAAGCAGTTCGGCCAGCAGAACAGGTGAGGAGGAAGGCAAATATTCGGGAGAACGTTTCGTCCCTTTGGAAACTAACAAGAAGACCACCCTGGGAAGTGACACATCGTATGTCCGGTGACCACGGCACTATTACAGAGCATCTGGTGGGGATAAAATAGGACAGTCGTTCGCCACAAGAGCCTGAGATCGCAGGAGACGCGACCTAACAAAAGCAACTCGAACCAGTGAACTCTGGAAATCGTCTAATCACTGTAAGTAAGTCGCCGGGTGTGGTCACAGGACTTACGAAGAGTTCATGCGTTCACGGGCCGAGGGGCTCTACTTCTCGCAATTGATCCTGGGGTGTTCTCTAACTTCTCTTACCTAGGATAGGACCCCCGTTGTCTTGCATCCAAGTCTTGTAACTGGTCGGTTCAACCCAATTCGTCCCAACTGTTTCGTCTCGCCCCATCGCGTCAGCCCTGAACCCATTACGTTTCCTGTTCGACTCCTGGCCCTCCATCATTTGTAACATAGTATCGCAGTTGGTTCTTTTTTCTCACCACCGACTAAAGATTTCTTCGCCAGAGAAGAGACCAATGGATCATGAGCTGTGCCATGCAACCATCTCCGAGGAGTCTTGTCATTTGTCCGCAACAATAGCCTGCACACTCTGGCTCCTTCGCTGGCTCCTTCAGCACTGTATTTCATCAGCGCGGCCCAAAATGCTGCGGGCTACACTGTCGCAATTTAATTACTGTACAATTTCAATTTCAACCGGCTTCGCTTAACGGACTGTTAGTGCCGATCGAGCGAGGTGCCACACTGCGGCTGCCACCATGCTTGCCACCATGGGATTCTTGGCGCTCGTGCGAGGAGAGTCGGGATTTCGTGGGCTCTCACTGCAGGTGTACCGAGCGGCAGCTTATGCTCGTCGTAAACTATCGCACGGTGCAACACATATAATAGGAAGAGGTGAGCGTACGGGGATGTGATCTAGCCAAAATGGTCTTAGTGCGTAAGCAAGCGCTGTAAGTAGCTTCGCATGCTCCGCTCTCCGCACTTCCATGGGTACTCTTGGCCATAGTCGCCGGACGGCGAAAACGCTTCGCCGTGTAATTTCGCGGGACAATATAAGCCCCATGTTCACGTTTGGTAAAGATCCACGGCCCTCCCCCAAATTTTCCCTGGCCTGTGCACCCATACTGTGAATCCATGCAGCCACTCGTCTTCCTCGTTCTGCTGGGTGCAGGGCACACCTTGGCTGCATCCTCCTCTTCCCCCTCCTCTTCTTACTCGTCACACCCTTCCTCGTCCTCCGGCCCGTCGTTGTCGTTCCCAACGCCCTCGAGTCCATCGTCTTCGGGTTCTTCGTCGGCCTCCTCTCCGTCATCCTCCGCCACGTCACATTCGCCCTCCGTTCCGACTTCCAGCCCTGCCAGCTCGACTTCCTCTGGAAGTGGGACGCCATCTTCCCCCCTCTCAAGTCCGCCCAGCTCATCCACGAGTGGTTCCGACGTCCATTCTCAGCCACCGCCATCTGGGATCCCCATCAGTTCGTACACCTTCGTGCCGTTCCCATCGCCATCTTCAGAGCCTCCAATCCCTGGCGTATACCCCCTGACCTCACCTAATACCCCCCCACCTGTTGATAACCCAGCGCTAGTTCCCGATTTTGCGCCAGCGTGGACTAACGCTTACGCAAAGGCGAAAGCCAAGGTAAGCGATTTACTATTTTCCTGGGACATTTTGCCGTGCGATTACCCGACGAGCGTGCGATGCATCGGCCGCGCGTATCTACTCGTTGTGGAGCGATAACGTACTTGAGGATTCGTGATGCGCTTTATTTCCCTCCTCTCTTCTGGAACGCGACGCGTCACAGTCACCTGACTCTTTATTTTATCCAAATCTGGTAATAACGCGTGACTTTCGGCTTTAAGGTTGCCACTTTTACACTCGAGCAAAAAGTCAATGTCACCACTGGTGTGGGCTGGGAGGGTGGCCGCTGTGTTGGGAACATACCTTCTGTAGGCGATTTTCCCGGCCTATGCCTCGAGGATTCCCCACTCGGGGTACGTTTTGCGGATTTTGCAACTGCTTTCCCTGCTGCGATCAATGCTGCGACCACGTAAGTCTTGACGTCATCCAGGACCTTCTAAACTGAATTTTAGACCAATACAGATGGAAACGTTCGCTACTCCGTGCGCGTGGTGTTGCGATGGGAAAAGAACACGTCGGAAAGGGCGTTAACATCGCACTAGGCCCGATGATGAACTTGGGCCGTATTGCCCAGGGAGGTCGAAACTGGGAAGGTTTCGGCGCCGACCCGTTTTTGGCAGGTGTTGGTGCATATGAGACGATCCTTGGTATGCAGTCCGCCGGTGTTCAAGCATGTGCAAAGCATTACATCAACAAGTAAGTCCATTGTGAGGATTGGGCTATTGATGACAGTGACTCAATTGCGACATAGCGAGCAGGAGCACGACCGTACACAGTCCAGCTCCAATGTCGACGATCGCACGCAACACGAAATTTACGCGGCACCGTTCCTTCGCAGCGTGATGGCCGGCGTCGCTTCGGTCATGTGTTCATACAACCTTGTGAACGGGACATACGCCTGCGAAAACAACAGCACATTGAATGGCATCCTGAAGAGCGAGTTCGGCTTCCAGGGCTTCGTCATGTCTGACTGGAGTGCCCAGCACTCGACTATCAGCGCGATCACCGGGTTGGACATGACGATGCCCGGTGATATCACCTTCAATTCGGGCACATCGTATTTCGGCGCGAACCTTACTGCGTATGTGCAAAATGGCACCATTCCTGCGGCACGTGTGGACGACATGGCGACTCGAATTCTCGCCGGATGGTATCTCCTCGGCCAGGATTCGCCCAGCTACCCACATACGAACTTCAATGCGTTCCAGCCGCTCGACGAGGCGACGAATGAGCACATCGATGTGCAGGACGACCACGACAAGGTTGTGCGCGAGGTCGGTGCGGCTAGCACGGTACTTCTGAAGAACGTGAACGGCGCGCTTCCGCTGAAGAAGCCACGCAAGCTGGTGCTGGTTGGTTCTGATGCGGGCCCAGCGCACGTTGCGGGGCCGAATGAGTTTTCCGACCAAGGCGGCGTCGATGGAATCTTGGCGATGGGATGGGGATCTGGGTAAGTGGGTTCAGGTAGGATCGGCGAATACCGTGACTCACAATCCACGCAGAACTGCGTGGTTTACGTACCTAATCTCAGTGCGTGTCTCACGGCTGCTTATTTCACATGATAGATCGCACTGATCGCGAATTGTTGAATAGCCATACGAAGCACTACAGGCTCGTGCACAAAAGGATCACACTTCCTTCTCTTGGTTTTTCAATGACTTCGATCTTGTCGGTGCGGGCACGGCTGCCATACAGAAGGATGCCGCAATCGTCTTCTTGCAATCCGACTCTGGCGAGGACTACATCACCGTGGATGGCAACGAGGGTGATAGGCACGTGACCGCTTTCCCCTCGTTTCACTTTAGAAAAGCTCAACGTGCCATCCCACAGGAACAACTTAACAGCTTGGCATAATGGTGACGCGCTGGTCAAAGCGGTCGCGGCGCAGAATAACAACACGATCGTGGTCGTCAACTCAGTCGGCCCGATCATCCTCGAGCCCTGGATCGACCACCCAAACGTGACTGCAGTCGTCTGGGCTGGCCTTGGGGGTACCGAGACGGGAAATGCACTCGTGGATATACTATACGGTGCTGTGAACCCTAGCGGGCGTCTTCCATATACCATTGCCAAGTCACCAAGCGACTATTCTGCACAACTCGTAATCGGAGGTAGCGGCGAGGAGATTGTGAATATTACCTATTCTGAGGGGTGCGTCGTCTCTCCTACCAGTTGTGGTGCGCCTCCCTGACGTAATTGATTGCAACCAGCCTGTTTATCGATTATCGCCACTTCGATGCGGCGAACATTGCGCCGCGCTACGAGTTCGGCTTCGGTCTGAGCTACACGACGTTCAAATATTCCGGACTGTCGATTAGCAATGTCCCCAGCGGCCAGGACCAGGACAGATCGCTCGAGGCGAACTGGGCGGCGGGCAAGCCTAGCCCGCAAGTCGTCGGCGCCTCCACGGCGCTCTGGCTGCACCGTCCGGCATTCAGCGTGTCCTTCACGGTGAAGAACACGGGCGCGGTCGCAGGGACGGAGATCCCGCAGGTCTACCTGCACTTCCCTGCGCGGGCGGGCGAGCCCCCGTCCGTCTTGCGCGGGTTCACAGACGTTGATCTGCAGCCCGGCCAGGCGCAGAGTATCACGATCACGCTCTCGCGTTACGACCTGTCAATTTGGGATGTCGTCAGCCAGTCGTGGATACGCTCCTCGGGGACGTATTCGCTCTCGGTTGGCGCAAGCAGTCGGGACTTCAGGCTGAAGGGCACGATTCCTCTCTGATCAACCTCTGATCTTTTTGCGGTTTGATCGAGACTCAGAGTTAGATGTGGTCGGTCGGTAGATCTATCTACGGGCTGGGTCTTTTATTTCTTGTTTTGCTTTGGACCTGTTTGTCGTTGACATTCCGCTCCTTCATCACTCGGCTTGGACAATGTAGTCACCGTATCTATACTATACCCTCAGACAATGAAGAACACTCCTTTTTCCCCCATTTTTTTTTTTGGAAGATGTTTTATTTCAGGCACGTCATGAAGCACGCTACATATAGCAACTACTTAAAGACAGCAGGCGAAAATAAGTATCAGCCCTGTCTGACATGCTGTAGCTAGGCTCAGGGCTAATTGGAGTCGCTGGTCGGACCTGGTCCAAATTTCCTTCCTTCGGCCCAAAAAGTTGATTTCTTAACGTCTTTAGATTCTTGTAAATGTTTTTTATGCAGATCATCACATGCACAAGATTGCTTTATTATTACCATAAAATCTGAGAAGCTTGGAAAGCAGTGAAAGGGCCGCCGGT
The DNA here is from genome assembly GCA_021525015.1 of Lactarius pseudohatsudake. Classification (NCBI taxonomy): domain Eukaryota; kingdom Fungi; phylum Basidiomycota; class Agaricomycetes; order Russulales; family Russulaceae; genus Lactarius; species Lactarius pseudohatsudake. The sequence goes on along the minus strand of JAKELH010000600.1, from coordinate 33,319 downwards.
CCAATGGCGATCTGAAAGGCTCAGAAGGTACAGTAAAAGTACTTAGAAGGGGAAGGGAAAGCCTGGGGGTGTGATTTTCCTGATGCACTGTGAGTCTGTGAAAGGAGGGGGCGAGATGGCGACAGACGTATCAGTGGTATCACCAGCTCCTCCGAGTCTACGTACCTCAGACTCGAACATCGTACTAGTGGTCGCTGGGTCTGTGATGAGCCCCACGAAAGCGGTCAAGCGTGGAGCAGCACCAGGTGTGACAGTGGGCGAAAAGCGCAAATGGCCAGTCCGCGGCCGGGGTGGATGTGCATTCTATTCTATCATGTCGTTTTACAGTACTAACAGTACCCTTTCTATGCAATTGTCTCATAACCAGCTCCACCCTCCTTGATTTGTACCCTGGACGAAGACGTTCACATTTGTTCAGCGGTAGAAGCTTGGGTAGAAGAGTACTGTGAAGAAGAGAACCGTTGTCAAACGATTTGATCACGTTGATCCGAGTCGATAATCCCAAGGATAATCCAGAGGTAGTACTCAGTCCGATTTTTCCTTGGTTGGAACCACGGACGAACAATAAACCTCGCGCTCTGAGTCTTATGTTCATATATCGACCACTGACAGCAGAACAGGGGGTCCGAGGTGGAGAAAGAATATACCAAGTATTCGGGAGAACGTTCATCCGGGGATTCCGGGCCTTTGACCAACAAGAAGAGAGACCCATTATATCTCCGCTGGGGGTAAAGTAAGTTAGGACGGTCGATCACCGCGGGAGCCTGAGATTGCAGGAGACGTGGCCCAACAAAAGAAACTCGAATCCGGGAACACTGTAAATCATCTACAGTAATTACAGTCTTAGACTAATCACTCTGGGTGTGGTGTGTGGTCACAGGACTTGCGAAGAGTTCACACACTGTTCACACATTCACGCGTTCACGGGCCGAAGTGCTTCTCGCTGTTGTCAATCGCCTCATCGTCACTACAGTAACTGGTTCAACTCAATTCGTACCAATCATCGCGTCATCATTGGAGTCGGACCCATTAAAGTTCCTGTTCGACACCTGGCGCTCATTGGGGACGTAAGTTGCTTCGCTTGCTCCACTCTCTGCACTTCCAAGTTCCATGGCACATCGATGACGTCCTCTTTCGTATGGACCCTTGGCCATAGTCGCAGGACCGCGCGACGGTTCGCGTAATTCGCGAGACAATATCAACCCCCCTATTCACGTTTGGCTAAGATCCACGGCCCTCCCCCAAAATTTCCCTGACTGCCAGTGGTGCATCTATACTACGAATCCATGCAGCAATTCGCCTTCAAGTTCCTCGCTCTTCTGGGTTCGGGACACACCTTGACTGCACCCTGCACCTCCCCCTCCCCTTCTTACTCGTCGCAGCTTACTCAGTCGCTGCTATCGGTGCCACTGGCATCTGGTATCCCCGTCAGGTCGTGCCCCTTCGTGCCGTTCCCATCGCCATTTTCAGAGCTTCCAATCCCTTACGTATACCCATTGACTTCACCCAATCCCCCCCCACCTGTTGATAACCCCGCGCTCGTCCCCGATTTCGCGTCAGCGTGGGCTAACGCATACGAAAGGGCGAAAGCTAAGGTAAGTGATCTTACTTCTTAAACTGTTTTGCCTGGGACATCTTATCGCACGATCACACAACGAGCGTGCGATGCATTGGCCGCATGTGTCTACTTGTTGTGGAGCGACGCCTCACAATCACTTGACAATCTATTTCATCCAAATCTGGTAATAACGTGGTTTCAAGGTTGCTACTTTCACACTCGAGCAAAAAGTCAATGTCACCACTGGTGTGGGCTGGGAAGGCGGCCGCTGCATTGGGAACACACCTCCTGTGGGCGATTTTCCTGGCCTATGCCTCGAAGATTCCCCACTCGGGGTACGTTCTGCGGATTTTACGACTGCTTTCCCTGCTGCGATCAATGCTGCGACCACGTAAGTCTTGACGTCATCCAGGACCTTCTAAACTGAATTTTGGACCAATACAGATGGAAACGTTCGCTACTCCGTGCGCGTGGTGTTGCGATGGGAAAAGAACACGTCGGAAAGGGCGTTAACATCGCACTAGGCCCGATGATGAACATGGGCCGTATTGCCCAGGGAGGTCGAAACTGGGAAGGTTTCGGCGCCGACCCTTTTTTGGCGGGTGTTGGTGCATACGAGACGATCCTTGGTATGCAGTCCGCCGGTGTGCAAGCATGCGCAAAGCATTACATCAATAAGTGAGTATCCATTATGAAGACCAGGCTATGGACGACCGTGACTCAATTGCGGCACAGCGAGCAGGAGCACAATCGTACTCAGTCCAGCTCAAATGTCGACGATCGTACGCAGCATGAAATTTACGCAGCGCCGTTCCTTCGCAGCGTGATGGCCGGCGTCGCTTCGGTCATGTGTTCATACAACCTTGTCAATGGGGTATACGCTTGCGACAACAACAGCACATTGAATGGGATCCTGAAGAGCGAGTTCGGCTTCCAGGGCTTCGTCATGTCTGACTGGAGTGCCAAGCACTCGACTATCAGCGCGATCACCGGGTTGGACATGACGATGCCCGGTGATATCACCGTTTTTTCGGGCACGTCGTATTTCGGCGCGAATCTTACTGCGTATGTGCAAAATGGCACCATTCCTGAGGCGCGTGTGGACGACATGGCTACTCGAATTCTCGCCGGATGGTACCTCCTCGGCCAGGATTCGCCCAGCTACCCACATACGAACTTCAATGCGTTCCAGCCGCTCGACGAGGCGACGAATGAGCACATCGATGTGCAGGACGACCACGACAAGGTTGTGCGCGAGGTCGGTGCGGCTAGCACGGTACTTCTGAAGAACGTGAACGGCGCGCTTCCGCTGAAGAAGCCACGCAAGCTGGTGCTGGTTGGTTCTGATGCGGGCCCGGCGCGCGTTGCGGGGCCAAACGAATTTTTCGATCAAGGCGGCGTCGATGGGATCTTGGCGATGGGATGGGGATCTGGGTAAGTGGGTTCAGGTAGGGCCAGCGAATACCGTAACTCACAATACACGCAGTTCTACGTCGTATACGTACCTCATCTCAGTGCATATATCCCAGTTGCTTTTCTCACGTGATAGATCACACTGATCGTAATTCGTTAAATAGCCATACGAAGCACTACAGGCTCGTGCACGCAAGGACCACACTTCCTTCTCTTGGATTTTCGATGACTTCGACCTCGTTGGTGCGGGAACCGCTGCCATACAGCAGGATGCCGCAATCGTCTTCTTACTGTCCGACTCCGGTGAGGCCTACATCACCGTGGATGGCAACGAGGGTGATAGGCACGTGACCACTTTCCCCTCGTATCACTTTAGAAAGTTCAACGTGCACCCTACAGGAACAACTTAACAGCTTGGCATAATGGTGACGCGCTAGTCAAAGCGGTCGCGGCGCAGAATAACAACACGATCGTGGTCGTCAACTCAGTCGGCCCGCTCATCCTCGAGCCCTGGATCGACCACCCGAACGTGACTGCAGTCGTCTGGGCAGGGCTCGGGGGTACCGAGACGGGAAATGCACTTGTGGATGTACTATACGGTGCTGTGAACCCTAGCGGGCGTCTTCCATATACCATTGCCAAGTCACCAAGCGACTATTCTGCGCAGCTCGTAATCGGAGGTAGCGGCGAGGAGATCGTGAATATCACCTATTCTGAGGGGTGCGTCGTCTCTCCCATTAGTTGTAGTGTGGCCTTCCTGACGTAATTCACTACAACCAGCCTGTTTGTTGATTATCGCCACTTCGATGCGGCGAACATTGCGCCGCGCTACGAGTTCGGCTTCGGTCTGAGCTACACGACGTTCGAATACTCCAGTCTGTCGATCAGCCCGGTCGTCGGTGGACAAGACCAGGACGGGGCGCTAGAGGTGAACTGGGCGGCGGAAAGCCTAGCCCACAGGTTGTCGGCTCCTCCACGGCGCTCTGGCTGCACCGTCCGGCATTCAGCGTGTCCTTCACGGTGAAGAACACGGGCGCGGTCGCGGGGACGGAGATCCCGCAGGTCTACCTGCACTCCCCTGCGCGGGCGGGCGAGCCCCCGTCCGTCTTGCGCGGGTTCACGGACGTCGATCTGCAGCCCGGCCAGGCTCAGAGTGTCACGATCACGCTCTCGCGCTATGACCTGTCAATTTGGGATGTCGTCAGCCAGTCGTGGATACGCCCCTCAGGGTCGTATTCGCTCTCGGTTGGCGCGAGCAGCCGGGATTTCAGGCTGAAGGGCAATATTCCCCTCTAATCGTCCTCTGATCTTTTTGTGAGACTCAGAGGTGGTTGGTCGGTAGATTGGTCTACTGGCTAAGTCTTTATTTCTTGTTTTGCTTTGGAGTCACTCGTTTTGGATAATGTTGTATCTATCTTGTTGCTATGCCCCCAGGAAATGAAGAACGCTCCTGTTTTTCTTATCGTCACTATCCACGGCTTTCCCCCGCATTGGGCTTATAGAGATGGTGATCCACAAGGTGATCCACCTCCGAGTCTCGCTCTTGTCACGTAATGAAATTCCGCCCTGGCCAAACCTCGGCCCATGCCGGTGCCGGCTAGGTCTTCAAGTTCTCTTCCATCTACAGTATCGTAGGAGTAACCCATCCTGCCACCCTCCAGCCAAGGTTCCTCCCCATCGTGCATTGGGCTTGGCCCTGGGTGTTTCGGATCACGATTAGCGGCTCATAAAGGCTTCTTATGCTCTCGTTATAATAACTATGGCCCTTGATATCCCATGTGTCAGGTTACCACCATCGTTTTCTTAATGTAGAATATTGTCACAGAACATCCGAAATAGTTTCACCGGATCACACAAGTTACCTTTTTCAAGAATGAATACGGTTACCTCCAATCCTAAAAGTTTGTATATTTGCATTCGTAGTGGGTCTTACGCGACTCACCATCAAGTGTTTCCTCAGGTTTGTCAGTCTGGCGTCTTGAGACCCACGGCGCAGGGAGCTCAGGGTCCTCCAACGTCGCAAATGACGGGTCAACACAAGTCTTTGGCAGGACGCATGGGACCATATTCTAGCAATTGCAGAGGAACCGTCGGTGCTATAGTAGATATACGGGGTTGGGAACGCCACGGCCCAGCGTACTGGATATTGAGGTTCGCCTCGGATCGGGTTGCTCGGATCGTTACCGAAGGTTGCATCTACCACGTCGGTGCAATATCCGTTCATGAAAGTCGTCAGGTCACCCAAGTACTTTCTGGACCGCCGCCGAGGAAACAAAGCCCGCCATTTTTGACAGTCAGCGCAGGCACGACAGTGTAATCTAATCCGTTGCAGCTTGATAGCACCGTGATGAGGTCCCTTGATGCCACCTTCGCTAGCGTTGTTGCAGCCCCGCCACGGTGTGCGCGGAAAGCCCAAGCGCGTCGTCACCGCGACGGTTTGACGAATGGTATCGTCCATTCCGGTATGCCGGTACAGCCGATACGACGCGCCGAGGAGAACGTTGGCTTAGGACATGAGCACGCCGGTGATTGCCTTTGCCAGTCGTTTCCATGTGTCGCCGAGATGCAAGAGGACTGGAGGTCGTAGTGTCCAAGCCAGGAGTCGACTTGGAGGAGCTCGAGTACGCCCGGGCAAGGTGTGACAAGCCAAGCTACCTTCTCTTGTATAGACACGCACCGTATCCAATGGGGCAGCGAAACTCCCAGCTCTTGGCTGGAACGGCATGCCACGTGTTATGAGGGGCTGGCCGAGGGTCCCAGCAACGAACGAGGAGAGGACTGAAGGCAGGTGGGAATACATGATGATTACAGGTCACGGAGCCGGTGTCCGTGGTACGATGGGTTTGTGCGGTTGAAAAGGCTAGTGGTTCACAGAGTCCTAAGGATGGAGACTCTGAAACTCGCGCTAGGAAGGAGAACTTCTGTAGTACACTTGGTGGTACGTCTCAGCGTCGGAACTGAACTTGCGAGCGGCGTTGTCAGAATGGAGGTAGAAGCACAATCGCGCGTCTGTTCAGCTATTGAGGCTGCCAGCGGTATCCCGGATGCGATCTTGGCTCAGACCGCGGCGGAAGTGGACAGAAACGTAGTTGAGCGGTGAAGATCAGGCCACATGTGGTGCCATTTTTCCGATTGCTAGCCGAACAAAATGCATTTTCCCATTCGTCTGTAGAGTCTTGGTCGCTAGGATATTGTAAGTAGTTCAAGTTGCTCGCACCAAAAGATCGCATCGATGACAAGACCGATGGGGTTCTCATCACGGGTCACGAGGGTAATGTTTTCAAATTGTAAGTTATTGGCAGCCTTGGCAAACCATGTTTCCAAACCTCTGTCCGCGTTATTTCCGCCGTCACAGATAGTAGGTATTTTAACTTAATAGAGACATGTAGCGAGGACCCCATACAGCACCACGGCCCTACACTTGAAGGCGTAACTGTTACGTTTCGTGCACAACGAGAAGAACTCTTCCCGGTTGAGAAGAACGAGGCTCGTTTGCCGACGGTGCAGATCACGAAATCGAAGAAACCGGTTGCCACGAGCGCACTATTCCGAATCAAAAAGACAACGCACTGGAGCGTCACCGCAACGATACGCGCAACAAACTGGAGACGGAAATAACTCTTAGGTAACAACCTGAGCGAAAGTAGAATGTGTTCAGTTTGCCCTGCGAGTCACGGGCCCAACTACAATCTGTGACGGCACCAATATACTTGATGAGATAATTATATGCCGTATAAATTAAAGTGGAGCATAGGGTAATATACCCTAAGGCGCACCTTAATGGATTTCAAAAAAACGAAGTGGAGGCCTCCAACTGCATTGATCAGGACCCTAAGAGCCTTACGCTAGCGTACCGCAGCGTGAATAGCCACGCTGGCCGGGTAGGCTTATTGTAGGTGTTGTGTTTGGGAGGGGTAGGTGGATTTGAATGTGGGACCCACTGTCCTGGTTACTTCACCCCCTCATCTTGAGTGACGGAGGGGAGAAGTATAGTTGACGGAAAGGCAAGAGACAGGGGAGAATCGTACAGAGTCCCAATCACGGAAAGGGGGGGATCAGAGGTGACACAGTTACTGGTGCGCTCTAAAACCGTGGGGGGGGGGGGAACACTAGCCGAGCAGTTCAGTGTCGAGTCCAAAGTCACCGACTCACCTGGACCGGTATAAATAGATACTTTATTTATAACAATTTCCACGCTTTGATGATATTTCTAATTCTGGTCGTGGTTCACGTCGTTCAGTGAATATAAAAAGAAGTTTGCATCAGTGTAGCCGAAGGAATGCGCAGCCTTGACGTCAGCTCCGCATCAAGGGTACTAGGGCTCGCATCGCAGCCCCCGGATGGTTCTTTTTCGAGAAGTTTTCCCGGAAATTTGACCGAGGCGGAGCGGTAATTTCTCTTTAGGGTGTAGTCGGCCAGGTTGGGGTCTCACTTCGGAGAATATATGGAAGGGACGCAGCGCGCGGCTGAGGGATTGACCGCGAAGTTTGTTGTGTTGGAAGAGAGAGAAAAGCAGTGGTTGCAGACAGTGGGGGAGATTTTTTCATGTCCGTGTGCCAGTGAATGGCCATTCTCAGAACGGAGGGATAGGGTTTTGTTCGTGGACCTTCCGAAACGCCAGCCTGTGATAGACCACAGATTGATTTTGAGATGAGCCCATCTGCCCACGCCTGTTCGTCAGAGCGAACGGCCTGCCGAGGCGCAAGGGAGCATTGTCCTGGGCATAGTGTAGCGCGATGTCGCACTCGGAGCGAACGAAAGCGGTGGAGTCGTAACGTCGGAGGTCAATTCGGGTCATCATTCACATACTAATTCCATACTGTGTGGCCAGGCTCAGGCTCAATTATGACAGACTTGCTGCAAGACCGCAAGAGTCTTGCGGAACTTGACTCTGAAGATGTTAGTAGAGTCGTCTTTCCTTTCGGGGTCATTTCGCGTTGATTTACAGTGACGTCCGTGGGTTTTCGCCGGGTTCCACTATTTTATAATCTCCCATCGCCTCGCCCGCGGAGACTCAGATATAGCGACATAGCGACATGTGGTGTTGGCCACGTCTGGTTCGCTGAAAGGCTCAATGCGTTTAGGGATGCAATTCGTTTGGCTTGTTCCGCATTTCCGTGGCACTTGCCTTATGGCACTCTATATGGCATTCTATTTCTTTACCTAGCTGCCGGACGATGACAACGGCTCTCCGCGTAATTATAAGCTGCGTTTCTCCTTTACTGCAGCTCAAGCCACACTCCCCAGCTTATCCTTGGCTGGTTCACCTATAGTACGACGAATCCATGCGCCTATCCTTGTGGCCGTCCGTCTTTATAGTTCTCCTGGCTGCAGGGTATACTTTGGCGGAGACGACTAGATCCTCAGGCGCATAACACCTTCCAAGAGCTACACGACATCAACTCATGGAACGCCGACAAGTCCTATGACACCAGACAAGACACCCAGGACACCAGCATCGCCACCCGGGACACCAACGAAGACATCTAGGACACCGACAAAGAAACCCAGGAAACATTCAACGACACCCAGGACGGCATCGCCACCCGGGACACTGGCATCGTCATCCCGGGACACTGGCATCGTCACCCGGGACACTGGCATCGCCACCCTGGACACTGGCATCGTCACCCGGGACACTGGCATCGCCACCCGGGACACTGGCATCGCCACCCGGGACACTAGCATCGTCACCCGGGACACTAGCATCGCTACCCGGGACACTAGCATCGCCACCCGGGACACCATCGAAGACATCTGGGACACCAACAAAGACACCCGGGAAACAGTCAACGACACCCAGGATATCAGCATCGCCACCCGGGACACTAGCATCACCATCCGGGACACCAGCATCGCCACCCGGGACACTAGCATCGCCACCCGGGACACTAGCATCGCCATCCGGGACCCTAGCATCGCCACCCGGGACACCATCGAAGACATCTGGGACACCAACAAAGACACCCGGGAAACAGTCAACGACACCCAGGATATCAGCATCGCCACCCGGGACACTAGCATCACCATCCGGGACACTAGCATCGCCACCAGTGACACTAGCACCGCCACCCGGGACACTAGCATCGCCACCCGGGACCCTAGCATCGCCACCCGGGACACTAGCATTCGCTACCCGGGACACTAGCATCGCTGCCGGACACTAGCATCGCTGCCCGGGACACTAGCATCGCTGCCCGGGACACTAGCATCGCTGCCGGGACACTAGCATCGCACCTGGGACACCAACAAACCGTGGGACACTAACCGGTTCCCTACCAACCTCTGCAGCAACCTCTGGGACCTCAGCAATACCAACAGCATCTTTGGAGCCTCCGATCCCGGGAGTGTACCCCGTGACCACACCTAACTCTCCTCCATCAGTTGATCAACCCGCACTTGTCCCCGATTTCGCGCCAGCTTGGGTCGACGCGTACACACTAGCACAAGCCAAGGTAAGCCATGTAATTTCTTGGAAGGCCTTTTCTTGGCACGTTGTGCCGCACGACCCTCACGAACGCGCAACGTCTCTTCGGCGTATGTGCAGCGGTCGCGTGCTGAGAATTCGTGACGTATCTTATCAAATTCTTGAGCACGGCGCATTGGATCTACGTGACGTTTATCTTTTCCTATCCGGCACTAATGCATGTTTTGAGGTTGTCGGATTTACACTGGAGCAAAAAGTCAGCATTGCCACTGGTTTAGGCTATCATGGCGGCCGTTGCAATGGGAATATCCCTTCTGTGGGCAGTTTTCCTGGTCTATGCATTGAAGGTTCCTCGCTAGGAGTGCGCGATGCGGATTTGGTGACTGCTTTTCCCGCTCCTATCAATGCCGCAGCCACGTAAGCCTTGGCATTAATTATGCACTGTGATCTCTCGAGCTAGTTCTGACACTACAGGTGGCAACGTGGGCTAATCCGTGCACGTGGCATTGCAATGGGCTCCGAACACGCTGGAAAGGGCGTCAACATCGCCCTGAGCCCGATGATGAACTTGGGCCGTGTTGCCCAGGGAGGCCGCAACTGGGAAGGCTTCGGCGCTGACCCATTTTTAGCAAGCGTCAGTGCATACGAGACGATCCTTGGTCTGCAGTCCTCCGGTGTGCAAGCGGTCGCAGGTCACTTCATTGATTAGTAAGTTCCCGTTGTGAAAGTCAATTTTTTGGTGTTACTGACAGAAGCGTGGCACAGCGAGCAGGAAACCAATCGCGATTCCTACAGCTCAAACGTCGACGACCGTACACAACACGAAATTTACGCGGCGCCGTTCCTTCGCAGCGTCATGGCCGGCGTGGCCTCCGTCATGTGTTCCTACAATCTCGTCAATGGGGTATACGCCTGTGAAAACAACAGCACACTCAACAACCTCCTGAAGGGCGAGTTCGGCTTTAAAGGCTTCGTCATGTCAGATTGGTACGCCACGCACTCGACCACCAGCGCGCTCTACGGGTTGGACATGACGATGCCCGGCGACATTACCCAGGCATCGGCTACATCATACTTTGGTGCGAACCTTGTCGCGGCCGTTACAAATGGCACCATTCCCGAGGCGCGTGTGGATGACATGGCGACGCGAATTCTCGCCGCGTGGTTCTTCCTCGGCCAGACCAACTTCACTCAGCCAAACTTTAACGCAAACGAACCACTTGACGGGGCGACGAACCAGCACGTCAATGTGCAGGCAGATCACGGAACTCTCGTGCGGACGATAGACGCAGCCAGCATGGTACTACTGAAGAATGCTGACAACACTCTCCCGCTCAAGAAACCACGCAATCTCGTACTGGTCGGTTCTGATGCAGCCCCAGCCCATATTGCAGGACCAAACAGGTTCACTGACCAGGGCGGCGTCGACGGGGTTCTAGCTATGGGATGGGGATCTGGGTAAGTGGGTGAAGCTGGGAATAGCTGATACTGTGACTCACATAACCGCGCAGAACTGCACAGTTTACGTACCTAATCTCGGTGCATATTTCGTGGCTGCCTAAATTCTCGCGCGATAGATCACACTGATCGCGAATCGTTGTATAGCCATACGAAGCACTCCAAGCTCGCGCACGCAACGATCACACTTCATTCTCTTGGTTTTTCGATGACTTTGACACTGTTGGCGCAAGCAACGCTGCCTATTATCAAGGCGCTGCGATCGTCTTCTTGCAAGCCGACTCTGGCGAAGGGACCATTACCGTGGATGGTAACGCCGGTGACAGGCACGTAGCCTGTTTCCCCTTAGGCTTCAGAGAACTCAACTCGCCGTCGCCCATCATACAGGACAAACTTGACGGCGTGGCACAATGGTGACGCGCTAGTCCAGGCGGTCGCAGCGAACAATAGTAACACGATCGTGGTCGTGAACTCGGTCGGCCCAATCATCCTCGAGCCTTGGATAGACAACCCGAATGTAAAGGCAGTCATCTGGGCTGGGCTAGGGGGCACCGAGACTGGAAATGCACTCGTAGATGTACTGTACGGTGATGTGAACCCTAGCGGGCGTCTACCCTACACCATCGCCAAATCGCCAGATGACTACCCTGCACAACTTGCAAACGATACAAACATCAAATACACTGAAGGGTGCGTTGTATCTTCTCCCACCAGCCGTAGGGCGCCTCCCTGACGCATTCTCCTGCCTTTCCCATAAGCCTCTTTCTCGATTATCGCCACTTCGATGCGGCGAAAATCGCACCGCGCTACGAGTTCGGCTTCGGGCTGAGCTACACGACGTTCGCCTATTCCGACCTGTCGCTCACCGCAGTTACGGGTCAACCGGACCAGGACGGATCGGAAGAAGCGAATTGGGCGGCGAGCAAACCATACCCGCAGGCCGTCGGCAGCTCCACGGCGCTCTGGCTACACCGTCCCATGCTCGACGTGACCTTCAATGTGAAGAACACGGGCGGTGTCGCGGGGACTGAGATCCCGCAGGTCTACGTGCAATTCCCTGCTGATTCTGGAGAGCCCCCGTCAGTCCTGCGCGGATTCACGGACGTCGCTTTGCAGCCCGGTCAAACGCAGACCCTCACGATCTCGCTCTCACGCTACGATCTGTCCATCTGGGACGCCCCCAGCCAGTCATGGATGCGCGCTGCAGGGTCGTACAATATCACTGTCGGCGCGAGCAGCCGAGATTTCAGATTGAGTGACCAGTCTCCTCTCTAATCAAACCTTGACTCGATCAATGGCGACGACAGTCCGAGTCTGTCGGTCGTACAAATTTGCTTTACGTTTGTTTAGAGCCTCTATATAGCACTCTTCGTCACTCGTTTGAAGAATAGGTAGTTGAATACTTTTTGTCACGGACCTGTCACTTGAAGACCACGGTTTGGGCCTCATCGCCACTTCCTCGTCCTGACCGAAACTCGCCATGCCAGTGCCGCGGCTGATAGAAGCGCGGGCGCCGAACTCTGGCCGCGGTCTTCGAGAGGAAGATCACGTTCTCCGCGTGGACTACATGCTATTTCAGGAATGAAAACTGCTGTAGTAAAAACGTCGAGACCGAGCAACTGAGTTCGAATTTGGCGTTTACCGTGGTTACTGCTCGTTACAACCAGTCCGTTATCGATCTGCTCACCGGCACGGTATCGTATGCCGCCGCTGCACCTTCAACACCGTCTCAGCTCGCTTCCTCTCCGGACTGCGGCCTACAATCAGGCACACCCAAAACACAGTGGGTGACAATTACGAAGCCCGCTGTCCCACAACTTCCGTTCCTCTTTCACTTTCCCGCGAGTCGTTTGTTCAATGACGCGCACCATGCCTCGACGATAATTGTATGTATGACGCCACGGTTCCCACCCCACTTGGTTGCTCGGGACCATGTCATTCCGAACTCACCGAGCGCGTTAACATTCGCACCCCGTTCGATTAGCAACTAGACGATCTCGGGGTACTTCCTAATCGATGCGTAGAACAAGGGAGCCCAGTGTCTCCAATCCATTGCGTCGACATCGGCACCACTGGCATGACCGAGTAACAACCGAGCGATGTCGAGGTGTCCGGATTCTGATGCGTTGTGTAGCGCAGTGCGGCCTTTCTGGTCAGCCTGCACTATGTCACGACGACGACCGCCTTGTGATGCAGCCTAACCATGATGCAATGGACTGAGGCCATCGCTGTTAGGGGAATTTACATCCGTGCCATGACAAAATAGTGCCAGACAGATGTCAACATCTCCCTTGGCGGACGCAGCACTCAATGGAGTCCCGTAGTTCCCACCGTTAGCATTGACACCTCCGCGGCGGGTAACAGCTGGGTAAGGTGGTCTACTACACTGGGGAGACCACAGTGTGCGGCGTAGTATAACGGCGAAGTCTTTGGTTGCGTCGGGCGCATTGTCACGGGTCCTTGCCAAGGTCGGTCAAAGTCGTGGATCCAGACCCATGTCGCAAATTATGGCCTGTCTTGGTCAAAGAGACGCTGCACGAGGTCCTGGATACTTGAGTTGACGATACGTCCTGGAATTTGCCGTGGTCGACCCAGTGCCGAGCTGCATAGTAGACAGCAAATGGACGATTTTATACTGTGCCCTTGTCGACGCTCTCGTCCGGACTGAGTAAGACGATGAGGCATGCTTGGGCGAGAACGGTGTGCGCCGGACAAAGGAAGACATAATAGCGAGAAAGATTCTCTCCCGCAGCAGAAAGGCGGAGGCGATCGGATGTTAAGAACTCCTTCACAGAGAAATGCGCCAATTGAACGACCGAAGAACCATTAACATTGACGACGGTGATTAGGCTTGAACAGGCAGACAGCACAGCTTGCTGTGCATCTTCGGGACGCCAATCTGTGTCATATTCTGAATCGCGTCTGGCTTCGAGTTGAATGGCAAGAACCTTTGCGAGTTCTTCAACGCGAAGAGGGCGAATGGAGACCGTGAGACGCTGGAAGAGTCGGCGGACGTATTCAAGGGTTTCTGTCGCTGTAAAGAAACGATTCTTCGTCGTACGCTCGAAGAGAGCAGCCTGAGCGATGACGAGCGTCCTTGAGTGTCTGCGGTGTTGCCTCTGGCTCTGCCTATGTTCGTGAACCCACACAAATAGTTAATGCTCCGAGGCTCGGTGCGCCACCCGTTGTCGATTTCGCTTCATGTGCTGACATATTATGTCTCTAGGAGATTGACCGTATTGACGTATTTAATGGGACCAGGCAGCGATGCGCTCGCTATCCGTACATTTGGTTTGCGCTATCGAGTCTATGTACTTCAGCGGGAGCGAGAGCTGTCTTCCACGAATTTAACGTACGTGCTGCAAGGACAGCGAGTTGCTACTCAAAGTCCAAAAACCATGAGACGTATGGATCACCATCGGGCGAGACCGCGTGCCCCGGGCCGCCGTGGGGACGTGCACCGAGAACCTTTCCAGGAATTCGAGGAGAAAGACAGCTCGCAACTCTTGGTGAGGGTATAATACTCCCGCTTTTTTTGGGACGACACAAGGCGGCCCCCCGCCGGCAGCAGGGTAATGGATCACTTACACATGATGCGGTGCAAAGGCTGCGAATCCCCTTCAAGTTCCTAGACGAGCTCCCAGTCGTGACCCAGGTACCTATATGCAAAGAAACTTGACTTCTGAGAATGGGCAGATGGGTCGTCCTGTGTGTATGGTCATTTCCGAACCTCTGATGCACGGTAAGACCAAAGGCGCAAGCAAGTGATTGCAGAGGGTGCGGGATCACGCCGTGTTGGTGTGCAAGTGTCCTCCGAACGGAGGGTCGGACAAAATTCTGTTCACGCGTTTTCAATGGCACCAGTCTTCGTTACACCATTGGTATGATGCTCCCGAAGGCGGCTTTCGTGGCAATTGGTGTGTCCTCCAAGAGCTGCTTGACCGCCGTTTCGGCTAGTAGGCTTTAGCAGGTAAACGGGAAGAAGGCAGAGGTTCTCCTCAGGCGATTGCGCCGCCATATCTAGGTTTAGCAGACTTGATAAGAAAACCAGAGGTCTCCGTTCGAGGGTGAGGAGTGAACATGACGGCGAATCTTCCTTGGTATTTCTCAGTGGTGTTAGCGTAGCCAACTCAACTGGCGTGCACTGTCATTCCTTGGACCACTTCTTTGATCACCTTATCGCTACACCACCTTCCCGCGCGTATAATGACTCTGTGCGCTATATCAACTTTCACTAGGCAGGACCAGAGGGGGGCGGGAAAGTGCGCAAGAAAAAGAAAAACTGAGAGAGGAAGATGGCCTCGAGATCTAAACTTAAAGCCTACTGTAACGTGAACGCAGCCTGAGCAGGATACTTCGGAGGATCCCAAAAACAGAGAGAAGGGTTTCAGGGTCAAAAGAGAGGGGCATGAGCAAGGACATAATGGCCATACGCAAGGCCATACGTGACTTCAGGCTGTGACGTACACGAACCAAGACACGAGTGTGCCACGATGCCGGATTCGTAGAAAACAAGACTAGCATAGGCTATGTCATACCTGTTCCGCGTAGAAAGTGGGCGTCAACTCGCTCCAATCAAAAAGCACCCGTGACCCGCATCTGGTCAAATGCGGATTGGCTGGAAACCTTGTTGTGCGTCTTCTTTGGTTCCATTCCAGTTCTACAGTAAACTACCCAAAAACCCCTACTGTAACTTCTCTCCGGATGTATACGTATACCGCCCATCAAACTGACCTGCGGGCGCGATTCTCAAAATCCCCCCGACTATCCCGGACTCGGGCCCATGGCTGCCCGAGGTTTATCAAATGTGGCAGTTGATTTGGGTTCCCAATCCGGGCTGCAACAGTACACCTACTGTACTTAAATTTGCTTTTTTTTGGTCCCCCTTTGAACTCGCCAATCGTCATCGCGTCATCTCTGGCGGTCATGGTCTTTCTTCGGGCATTGCTCATTTCCATCTGCGCCGCGACTGCCACAGTCTCGGCCTCTCCCACGACACATGCCACTCCTCCCATCGTCACGCTTGATAGGGGCAACTTCGTAGGAACAGCGGCCGACGGCGTAAACAAGTTCCTCGGTATCCCCTTCGCAAAACCGCCGTCAGTAGTTGACGTCAGTTCAGCTCTCTGTTCTCTTTGGCTGACCCACCGAATCCGACAGGGTTGGCGACTTGCGCTTCCGTCTGCCCCAGGCGCTTGGTCCCTTCTCTGCTACACACAATGCAACTGCGTTCGGTCTTTCGTGCCCCCAACAAGCGACTACATTGGCGATTCCGGACGGGTTACCTCAGGAGACGATCGACTACCTCACGAGTGACTCCGGAACCACGATCCTAGACGGGGAAGATTGTGAGGAGGCCATTATGGAGGCTCCGTACCATAGGGAGAGAAATTCTGACAATGACTAATATAGGTTTGACGCTCAACATCTTCGCCCCCGCCGTCCACACCAGATATGGTTCAAGGCTCCCGGTTGTAGTGGTGTGTACTTTGTGCTATACTCAGGCTGTCACTTGCGCTAATAGTAATAAATTTTTGGCAAAGTGGATATATGGGGGTGAGACGCACGGAATGCCTTTGACCTGTTGCTCGCACTAACCTAAGTTATTGCCCCACAGGCGGTTTCGAGGTCGGGTCGTCAGCTCTGTACGCTCAAATTTTCTTCCATCATTCGTGTCCGGGGAATATAAAGAAATGCATAGCTACGATGGTGGTGTCATAGTGAACCGCTCAATGGCGCTCAAGGAGCCGGTGGTTTATGTCAGTATAAACTACCGGTGAGTACAACTTGAATCGTTGTTCGTGACTTTGTGAAACACCCGTCCTTCTCTCAGCCTTTCAGGTACGTCCGCACCCAGCTGATTCCATATTTTTTCTCAAGAAAAATTAACGCCTCGCTAGCTTTCGGGTTCCTGGCCAGTCAAGAAGTCAAAGACGCCGGCGTAGGCAATCTCGGGTTACATGACCGTGAGCATTCAGGCGGTCGACATAATCAGCGTCGTAACAACAGGCTTCACAGAGCGTATGGCACTTCGTTGGATACAAAAGTATATTCACGAATTCGGTGGCGATCCGTCGAAAGTCACGATGTAAGTGAAGTGGCTACTTAATACTACGGAGTCTGCTGACATCCTGAAGCTGGGGTCAAAGTGCTGGGTCAATCTCGGTATCACTCCAAATGCTGGCAAACGGTGGGAACACCGAAGGCCTGTTCCGTGCAGCATTTATGCAGTCTGGGTCGCCTACGCCGATTGGTGATATCACTCATGTAGGGGCATATATTTCGAATTCGCTCAATTTCTGAGCAATCTTGTAGGGCCAACAATACTACGACGACCTCGTTGAACGCACCGGTTGCTCGTGCTCCTCTAACACCCTAGCGTGTCTGCGAGCAACACCATACAGGAAGTTGAAGGCCGCCGTGGATAGTACCCCGTCAATCTTCGCATATCAGGTGCGTGGTCTACTTCTTCACTACTTGACCGAATTCGTGGCGGCCAACAGACCATCCCACAGTCTCTCGCGCTCGCTTGGATGCCCCGCGTAGATGGCGTATTTCTGGTGGATGAACCCCAGAAACTCATTCAACAAGGGAAAGTTGCGCGTATCCCGTTCGTCGCTGGGGCGTGCGATGACGAAGGGACTTCGTTTTCCCTTTCTCAGCTAAACGTCACGTGAGTTCCCAATTTTTTTTGTCGGACCTCAGTACTGAGTGACTATATATTTCGTGCAGGACCGATGCGCAGCTACGCACTTACTTATCAGAATTCCTCCTGCCCGGTGATGTCGAGATGGACGAGCTGCTCACGCTGTACCCCCAGGACGTCACTCAGGGTTCGCCATACGACACGGGTACCCACAATGCGTTTACCCCACAATTTAAACGCATTGCCTCGATCTTGGGCGATTTTTCGTTCGAGGCCCCACGGCGTTTTTTCCTGAATAACTTATCCAAAAACCAGAAGTCTTGGTCGTTTCGTACGTTACGTATTCCCCGCTTATATGCGCAGGTCATTGTCCCCCCCACTCACACATCGACTTCCACACAGTAAGCAAGCGCCTAAAGTCGCTGCCTATACTCGGTTCGGTCCATGGGTCCGATGTTCGGAACATCTACGGTCCTGGAGAGCTGACGGACTACCTTATCTACTTTGCCACGAACCTGGATCCTAATGGCGGATCGAGCCCGCAATGGCCCCAGTATACCACCTCGACGCGGAAATTGCTGACACTTCTCGATAGTCAAGTCAAAAACATAACTATAACGCAAGACACCTACCGCACTGATGGGATAGATTTCATTACGGAGCTCTCGCTTACTCTTCCGCTGTAGGCTACATACTACATACAGGGGATGAGGTTACGTGGGACTTGAACCATTGGTTTTCTATGGAGAATAGGAGCCTCGTAAGTACTCCTTTGAAACGCCACCACATGCTACTGGACTTCGATGTTTGGACTGCGCGTCTCTGGTGTAGGACGGATGACAATCCCAACATCGTGTTTCAGCTGAGTGGCAATGCGGGCCCGAGCGAAGCGACTTCGTTGGCTCTGAGTGTGTTGGGGTTCTGTTTCCATGACATATTTACTAAGTTACAGTAAGATCGTCGCTACGCGACGTGCTCACAGGGCAGGGGTTGTCGGTGTTGGGAATTGGTGCTCTTCAAGTGTTCTGGGTCGAGCTACTGTATTCGCCAAAGACAACACAAGGAAGTGAGACTCCCCTTTGAGGCGCCGAGGTCCAGGCAGCCTATGCTGTTCGATCGTTAGACGTGTCGCGTATTCGACACTTTAAGACTCGGAACGACTTCTTCCAGGGACACTGGCATCAAGACGAATGAGACCATTGCCAGCGCAGTCGGCCGCGGCTACGCTCCCCGCGGTCTCAGGCTCGCACGGCCACTGGCACGTGTAGATTGTGGCCCCGACCCCCGGCATCTCCGCCCAAATAGTGGGAGACAAGGTGGGAGACACCGCGCTAGTACTATGCCTGACCCTGACTTCGGACACCCCCCCCGACTTCGGTCGGTCACTTTAGTCACGCTTTGTCATGCCCCTTATTGGGCAGAGCCTGAGTCCGTCAGAATTGGTCAGATCGAGTGCCGAATTGGCCGCCACTTTCTGGGCTGCTTTTGGAAGGCGCTCGGCTTACTCAATTAAACCCCGACCAGAGCATCAGTGACAAACCACCCATTTCTCGTTTTTTGCAACACAACAAGATTTTTATCTAAAAAACGGTTGGAGATTGTTCATTAATAGTACTAGATAGTATATATAAAAATTGGATGAGATTGGAGACGAAATGAGTAAGAAATTTTGAGTGACCGAAGTCGGGGGGGGTGTCCGAAGTCAGGGTCAGGCATAGTACTCCGGGCTGCAGCAGCTCCAAGACGTTTCCGGGGATGCGCAGTGTGGTGATAATAGTAGGAGATAACTTACTCCTATTTCGCTGTCCAACCAACCGGAGTGTCACTTACTGTAGTCTCGGGTGATGCCGGCCCTCATAACACCTCGCCGCGCTGGTTGTACAACACATGTGAAGGACCAGAACGTGCTTGAGGGTGCGGGATATTTAAGGCAGTACCCGAGCCCAACTGACCTGGCTCCGTTCGTGCTCAAACGTCGTTCTGATGGTGCCGACTCGGATGCTATAGTACCTTCACCATCGTACGGGTCAACGACGGAGGATACGACCTCGACCCCAAGCCCAACCTTGGCATTCAGTACTATCACCTGACCTGGTATGCAAAATGGAGGAGAATTGCAAAACACACATTTTTAAGAGATCGGAAAACCTTCATTATTGATCCTTTTGTGATATGATAGGTAGGTACTAATATTTGACGAATCACACAAGAAAAGGGGAAAATTGTACATCTTTGCCTTGCGATTTCACGAGCATTGTGCAAAAAAGTGAGAACACCGAGAAAAGTCATCTCTGCTGAACCTGCTATTGCACCCCATAGTTCAGAAACTTCAGTACATGATGTATATGTAGATATTTACGGAGGCGGGCAGCCGGTTAGGTGAACACGTGTGAGCATATGAGTCCAGAGGAGAGCGTATGCTCCTCTCTCCCGAGATATTATTCCGAGTCTTAGATAATCGTTTAGCTACGGTAATATTACGATTATATAATATGTCGGTCTAGCCTCGGTTTGCCGGACTGCGTCCGTTCCGGGCTGTATCCCAACACTCCCCCTCAAACAGAGGGTAGGTCTCGGGTGTCTCGGAATAATATCTTTGGATGGCGGAAGGAACGTGATGGGTGCCTCAAAAAACCTTCTGGTAGAAGGAAAAAGCTACCATCAATTGTGGTTGAGTTCCTTCTCTTCCTTCGCGCGCAAGTTCACGCGAATTGTTCACGCTCTTACATTTCCGTTTTTCAGCGTGTTAGCCTTTGGCTCGGGAAGCTCGCCGAAGCCGCGGCTCGCTCAAGCTTGCGCTCAAGAGCTCGCCTTTGGCTTCTGGCACGAGACAGTGCCCCATAATGCTATAATAGCACCTCACTTCCCTTCGCGCTGCATGGACTTATTATTTATTTAGGACCATTTTTATATTTCTTCCCGTTTGCCGCAGACACATTACCTCTTTGAGGTGCCTCGTCAGGCTCGTGTCACGCATCTCGTCAGATGCTTCTCCCGTTTCTCCGCTGCGCTTGCGAAGATCTTTTGGGATTTACGGTGGAAGAATTCTCTCCGATTTTTGTGAGCTGTCACAGCCTGGTGTCACCTTTGCCATTGGCTTGCCCAGTGGGTTTGCCTTTCGACCTTTGCGCCCATGGCTGCGCGCTTCTCCTGTCAACTCCCCCTCGCGCGGCACATCACGCGTGACTGCGATGGCCTATGGAAGGATATTAGGAGGACAGGTCCGGAGGTAAGTCCTTACTCTTCTCCGCGTGTATGGCCTTTGGCCTATTTTCGCAGAGTGTGCGCCAAGGCGTCACATTCTCCCTGTGGGAGGTCCTCACTCTAGGAGAACTATATCGGGTTCGCTGTGTGATCACCCGTAGATGTTGCCCCTACAGCTCTGTGGCTTCGGGCATGGCCTTTTAGGCCTATTCTGTCGTGACGAAGTTAGCAAGTCTCGGTCTCGAGTCGCGACACATCGTCTCATAGTCATAGGACCGACGTCGACCATCTTTCCGAGTCCGGATGCGACTAATCGGCATCCGTTCTTCGGTACGTGGCCGCATGTCTTAGGACCGGGACTTAACTGACAAAATTTCGCAGCTATCTCGCCGCGTTCGCTGGGGTGTCAGGAGCTTCTCCTGCCCTCTCAGCGTTTTCTTTCGCAGCCTATACGCCTCAAGATCGGGCGTTTCGGTATCTCCTGCCTGTCCGGCAGCAGCGGCAGCGTCACTACGGGTGTCGTCTGCCTTTGCGCCACTATCTTTCACGCCGCCATGCCACCATTTACGGTGCGTCTATCACACGCATCTCGATGACTTTGGCTGGCTGAATGACTCTAGCAGGAAAGGGACTCGTGCCATTTGGTATCGGCATCAAGTCGGCGGCGTCATGGATTTGCTCGTTGCTGCGCGAGCAACTCGCGCATATCGGCAATCCCTGCATGGAAACGACACTATAACAGGCTACTTAACAGTGGCTTGGTTGTACCATCACCACAAGTATGGTGTCGGGTCGCGCGTCTTGCCAGCGTTCTGGCATATCTTGCGACTCTCAGCATTCGGTCACGGTACGTCGTCCTATTGGATCTGTGCGCACTCGTGACTGATTTTGTTATCGCTCATATCGAGCAATGGGTAGATGCGCGGTTCATGGTGCCATCGACCTGTGGTTAACGGCTGCGCTATACGCACGAACTGCACGCGATCGATGGGGCGAATCTATCTCCCCATCGCTGGCCTATGGCCAGCTGTCTCGCCATCGCGCCGGGCTATCGCCCACGTCTGTGGACGTCAAATGAGCTATAGGGGCTACGCACGCGCGAAGAGGGTGTTGCGCGCGGTTCTCATCAGGTGAGTATTTCGCCCACTTCGATTTTTCCGTGATATTCACGGGGTCCGGCATCGTGTGCAATGTATATTAGGGGTGACATGCCTCAGGTCGACGAATGCCGAGGTCCGTGAGGTATGTAACTCTCCGCTCAGCGCGACGCTAGCATACGCCGTCTGACTCGCGCTGGCAAACACGATAGCTGACTATTGTCACACTCAGGAAGTGCTCATCCCCGAGCGTCTTTATCAGGTGCGCGGCTTCACCTCCCGTATCGGAGGATGATGGCTGAGCGTCTCTGCACCTGCGTGGCATGAACCTCGCCCCGAATGCTGGCGGGCCTCCGCGCGAATACCTCGCATGTCGCGTGGTGTATGACTGGTGAGTTTTCGCTTCTTTCCTCTCCATGTCGTTGCCCACTGGGTGTAGCCCAGGAATCATGCCCAGGTTATGTGCGTCGTGTCGCTGATCGTATGGTATGCCGGTGGACAGGGCGGTGCTTTTGGGCGGTGCTTTTCTGCTGGTTTTGCTGGTTTCTCCAACTCCCCCTCGCACTGTGTATTCGGCACGATCACAACGATCGGCTCGGGCGAGGAGAAGGAATCGGAAAATGGAAACTTAGGGAGGTAAGTGGCATACGCGTTTACGCGTTACGTCGCTGAATCTGTCAGACTTCAGCAATATTTTCCGCTGGACCATATTGGTCTCAGCGTCTGCCTGGTTGACCGTTTTGACTACGGTACCAGGTCTTCAGAGCTTATTAGTGTACTCTTTCTCTCTGGCCGTGCGTGTCGCACGCGGAGATTTTCCATCCGCTCTAAGGTGCATCAAGTAGTCTTTCACTTCCCGCGCGACCTTATATTCCCCTTTCAGGGAATACATCATCTTATGACAGGTAGCGTCGTCGACGTCGTCGGCGAACAGCAAGAAGGAGGAATGTCCATATCTGGACAAGATATCTTCCTCCTCAGTCCTAGTAGGTAAGTTCGCCAGTGACGTTTCGTAGACTGAGTTCTTGTTATAGGTTCCCTTGGCACAACTGTGCCTTTGTGCACGCGACGCGAACAAGTTTGGACGTTCGCATGTCTACGCGGAAACCAACTGTTATGTCTAATATGTCCGAATCTCCTGTGCCAGGCATCCTAGCTCGGAGAGTAGTTCGGAAGTAGCAATCGTAGGGGATGTTTCCGCTTTGGTAAGTCGGATGGCGACTCGCCTTCCACCCTTGGTGGTCGGCGTTAGCGGTCTGCGGCTGCATTATATGTGCATGTACCGCCGGCGCCGTCTCGAAGTCCCTAAAGAATAAAGTGATTTTTGTTTGTTGGAATGTAAATGACGTTCTCCAGTCGCAGTGACCTTCGAGTACGGATTCGTCATCGAAATCCGCGTCCTTCAATGGGGACGTAGGTAGCGCCGATGCGGCTGCAGTGTCAGCGGGGAACGCTATGCGCTCATTGGCGACGTGCGACTTCATCGCTGTCTCCACGCGCTAGGGTATTCGCCGAGGTATCCTCGGCGGCGTATATTCGTTTCGGAACGTGTCACTTAGGCGCATGGGACCTTCTCTGCAGCACAGTAAAAATGCTGTGAAGTCCTTTAACTAACATGCAGCTCCGTCCGCCCATGATATTCACGGTGTCGGACGTCATACTATAGCCCGATCTACTCGTGATATTCACGGTGTCAGACTTACACTGGTAAACACGCTCGATTAGAGCTGTATTTGTGACGCTCCGCTCGTCCGTGAGGACGTGCATGATTTTGCAATGTTTATGTGCACACTGTAGTCTTCCGTGAGATCACGGAATAATCAGTCGTGCATGATGTTACGGTATTGACTCGTATACTTCCCCGCGACGTTCACGGGGCAGTTGCGCTTACTTGCGCAGATACATGCCTTGCGGCACCTTGCTCTACGCCAGCGGCGTTGCCGCAACCTCCACCTGTTTCGTGTCGCCGTCGAGGTATCTTCGACGGTCTGGTGGATGTTTGCGTTACTTGAACGGGGCCACATAGCACTCGGAAATAAGTACGGCTCGTATCATTCGCCGAGGTAACTTCTGCGAGTGATCCTAGCCTGGAGATACTTCATCCAGCCGTGCTGGAGGCTTTCTCGCTTCTCGGACTCTCGAAATCCCGACGTTTTCCAGGTGTGCTGAATATCGGCGTCGTCGGGCCCGAGCTATGTTGATTGTAGGAATAAGGGGGGGTTATAATAAGATGTGATGAAACATTCTTGCGCGTGATCGTAGTTTCTCGCGCACGGTCGAAGTTTCGCGCGCTTTGTACGTACCCCATCGCACTGTGCCATCGGACTCTCGATGCCGGTGTCATCCAATGGATGCCGATATCATCGGGTCCAGGCTATATCATCGCTCGTCCCTTGGATGTGAGCTTTGATGTGCGATAGGGGCTTAGTCATAGTGGACAAGTATTCTCGCGCTTGGTCGAACCTTCTCGCACCTTGGATGCCCTAGATGCCGATGTCATCCAGTGCCAGTGGTACTGGGTGCCCATGTCATCAGGTGTCCTCGCTTGGGAAGTGTCGACTCTGAATCTAGCTCTGAATGTGAGTTCGCGCGAGATAGGGGCTTGATGTATGCCCATAGATATGATGTGGAAAGGAAATATATTAGATGTACATGTTCACCTGGCTATGCCAGGGCCCATAACCTGTAGATATTTACGGAGGCGGGCAGCCGGTTAGGTGAACACGTGTGAGCATATGAGTCCAGAGGAGAGCGTATGCTCCTCTCTCCCGAGATATTATTCCGAGTCTTAGATAATCGTTTAGCTACGGTAATATTACGATTATATAATATGTCGGTCTAGCCTCGGTTTGCCGGACTGCGTCCGTTCCGGGCTGTATCCCAACAGTATATATACTATTTAACCACCCTCTGAAATTTCGTGTCACCCAGTGCACCCACAATGAAGATACAAGCAGATCAGTGGATTAGCGTGACATCTCGTTGCTTGACTCAGCCTTGATGCACCAAAATTGGAAGTCCGCTGTCGGCCACTGCCACTCACTTTTCGTGACAAAGGAGTGACCATTGTTTGCAACTCCCGTATTTTGGGGTGGTCCTTTCCGGCTTTCCTCCAACTCGTTTCTGTCTCACTTTTTCCTCACATTGGAACCAGGGTCATATAGGTGAGAAATTATCGTACCCATTCCAAAAATCTATTTTAATAAAGGTGAAGCCGATCACTTGCTATTCGCGATTTACCTCAAAATTTGCAACACTGGTCAGGTGATAGTATGCTGAGGCCGCATCCGACCCCGCACATCTTGTACGGCAGTGATGGCACCGGCTGCGAGTCGCCGGGCACGGACGACTGGTTCCTCGCCTGAGACACATCCTCAGCCACCCGAGCTTCCTGCCGACGATTGGGCGTTCGGAGAGAATATGGAAAGGTATTTTCTACTAAGACTGTTGGCGCAGCTCGACGTGTGTGGGGGTCTTGGGAACAGCAATTTTGGCGTCGGAAAAGGGGACTGTGAGTCCGTCCAGTCTTATGACAGCTAGTATGAGCTCCGAGTCGTTACCAATTTCTCTCTTGACATTGCATTTGGCCATGTTGTTGCACGCATTATCATTATCGAGTCGGTAGCGCGTCTATAATCCTTATCCAGATCACCCAAATATCTGTTGTACGTGAGGCTGTGCCTTGTACTGCCTCAGGCCTCCGTTTAATTACCGTCACAGATCGTCTAACTTACTTTCCCTCTCCTCCCAACCCGAATCGACATCACACGGCTACACCATGTCTCAGTCTCCTCCCGCAACCGTCTCTTCCTCCAACTTCAACTCTATCTTCAGAACTGCGTTCAACGCCTACAAAAAGCGAACAGGGCACGACATCACGTCTCATCCCTTAGCTGCCCGGCTCAAGACGTGCGACTCTCCCGATGCGATTCTTGCTGTACTCAGAGCCCAGGTTGAGGAGTTCGATCAGTCTCGGAGAGATGACGAGAGGTTGACAAAGTGGCTTAATCCGACCGTGAACGTCCTTTACGCGTTCTCGGCTACACTCGGTGAGGGTGTTGGTTTGGTGAGTCTCAGGAGGTTGCCTCGTTCGATATTTGCGCTCTCACACTCGTTTTCTAGGTGTTCTCTCCCGCCAAGGTGATATTTGCCGGAATTGGTGTTTTGCTCTTGGTGAGTATTTCCGTTGACCTCACCCTGTGGACCATCGTGACGGCATGATCATTCAGGCGTCCAAGGACGTTTCTGCCAGCCACGACGTTCTCATCGACATCTTCGAACGGATTGAGAACTTCTTCAAACGACTCGAAGGCTATACAGAAATTCCACAGACGACAGCTATGACGGACGTTATCGTGAAGATTATGGTTGAGGTTCTGTCTATTTTCGCGATAGCTACCAAGGAGATCAAAGTCATCAAACAAGGGCGAGCGAGTACGTTATTCTCCAGTCACACTCTGATTTCATCTCATAGACTTTATTCAGAAAAATTCTTCAAAAAGCTAGTGGGAAGACGAGATATCGAGGACGCGTTGCAGAGACTTGACAGATTGACACAAGAAGAGGCCCGGATGGCGACTGCAGAAGTCCTGAGGCTGACACATAGTGTTGAAGACAAGGTGGAGGGCGTCAGCAAGGGGGTGCAAGGCGTTGACGGGAAGGTGGAAGGTGTCGACGAAAGGGTCCAACGCGTTGACCACAAAGTGCAGACCATCGATGATAGGGTGGGGGTCGTCAACGACAATGTGAAACTAATCGTCGATGGTTTGTGATCGCGTGCTTATCTGTCCTATACACCACCCTCACACTTCGGCTTGCCTAGGAGAGAAAGAAAGAAGCGCAGCAATCCAACGGATCGTGAACACCGTAGACGATATGAACCGTCAGTGATTTACTCTGTGCCCGTTGTCCTTGGCCACCGTCGCTCACATACTTAACAGGTGACCAGCTTCGACATGACCTTCGAAACTGGCTCTCTCCTCCCGATCCGTCCATCAATTACAACACCGCCTGTGGTACTCACCACGAGGGTACAGCAGCATGGCTCACTCGAGGCGACGCCTTCAAGGGTTGGAGGGCTCATGGCTGCCTGTTGTGGGTTCACGGAAAACGTATGTTCCTTCACCTGCGACCGAATCACCACTGATGCCATCCTGTCTCTTAGCGGGCTCGGGGAAAAGTATTCTTAGGTTTGTTTCTCCCTGACTATTACGTCTACAATCGAGTTCAAGTTCGTCCAGCTCCGTGATCATCCGGGATATAGAAGATGTCTGCAACGCTGGGTTCGCGTCGATGGCCTACTTTTATTTCGACTTCAAGGATACCGGAAAGCAGGATTCCCGTGCTTTACTCTCCTCCCTTCTCATACAGCTCTCTGATCAGTCCGATGTTTACTGTGACATTCTTCGTGCCTTGTACTCTACCCACCGTCGCGGCTCAGTACAGCCAAATGATGACGCACTCGCACAATGTCTCAAGACCATGCTCGTGGCCCTCGGAGAAACCCCAGTCTACCTCATCTTGGACGCGGTTGATGAATGTCTCAACACATCGGGGATGCCAACACCTCGTGAAAAGGTCCTGCGACTTGTCAAGGATCTCGTCGGGTTGAAGCTTTCGAACTTGCATTTATGCATCACAAGTCGTCCCGAAATCGACATCCGTAATGGTCTGGAACCCCTGGCAGCTCACCGAATCTCTCTTCACGATGAAAGTGGACAGAATGCGGACATCGCGAACTATGTTAGCTCGATTGTTTACTCGGACTCGAGGATGCAGAGATGGAGAGCAGAGGAAAGGGACTTGGTCATTGGAACACTCTCAGCCAAGGCTGATGGGATGTAAGGTCGTCGCTACTCCCTTGTCGTGCTCGCTGAAGATTTTGCGCAGGTTCCGATGGGTATTCTGTCAATTGGAGATATTACGTCACTGTTTCCCCGCGAGCGTTCTCAACATCCTCGAGCAATTACCCGAGTCTCTGGACGAGACATACGAGCGGATACTGAGGGAGATCAGCAGGGCTAACAAAGAGCACGCCTACCGTCTTCTGCAATGCCTCACTGTGGCTGTTCGTCCACTTCGAGTCGAGGAACTTGCGGAAGTCCTAGCAGTCGACTTCAACGCGCGCGGCGGCCCGAAGTTAAACGCGGATTGGCGGTGGGAAGATAACGAAGAAGCGGTGCTTTCAGCATGCTCCAGTTTGGTGACGGTCGTCATGGACGGTGATTCCCGAGTGGTTCAGTTCTCCCACTTCTCCGTAAAAGAATTCTTGACGTCAAGTCGCCTTGCAAGTTCTCTTGGAGAGGAGTCCCAATTTCATATTCGTCTCGAGTCTGCCCACACTATTCTTGCCCAAGCTTCTCTGGGTGTCCTCCTCCAACTAGACGGGCGATTTGACGACGGCGGTATCGTCGAATTTCCCCTCGCTCGATATGCAGCAGGGCACTGGCCCGAGCACGTCAAGTTCGAGAATGTTTTGTCGCACGTGAAGGATGGGATCTACGAACTGTTTGACGCAGACAAACCACATTTCGCTGTATGGGTCAGGCTTCACGACTTTGACAGGTCCTCGATGTCCAAGACAAGCCCAGCCCAGCCAGAAGCACCGCCCTTATATTACGCCGTACGGGTTGGAAACCGCGCGCTGGTAGAATACGTGCTTTCGAAGCGCCCGCAGGACCTGAACGCAAAGGGTGGTTATTACCGGACTCCCTTACACGCAGCGATTTTCCAAAATGATGTCGGGACTGTGTGGTTACTACTGGAGAACGGCGCCGATGTGAATATCAGGGGAAGCGAGAACCAAACTCCTCTACATGACGCATCGGAACTAGGTTTCCCTGATATTGTAGGGTGGCTACTCGACCATGGCGCAGACGTGGATGCCCCGGAAAACACCAGATCGACCCCACTGCACCTTGCAGCATACAACGGGAAACTCGAGGTTGCCAAGATACTTCTTAAGCACAATGCCAAGGTCAATGCAAGCGATGAGAATGACCGAGTCCCGTTGCACGATGCAGCCGTCTGTGGACGTCTTGAACTCGTGCGATTATTGTTGAAGCACGGCGGGGATGCGAACGCTTGCGGCACCGATGGCATGACTCCGTTGGACGAAACGGGAGAAAAGAATACGGAGATCATCAAACTACTATCCGAGCACATGAACGAATGACGGTATGGAGGTGGGTGCCTGTGAGGCTATATTTGCGAGTGCGGCGTTTTATCACATCGTATTCAATTGTTTTATCGTAGTATGTTAGATGTTATATCACATAGCGATGGTGCTTGAATGCGACGATCTAATACCTTTGTTCCAGAAACGGAGGTTACCTCCTTGAAAGAGGAATGTGGAACCTGCGCAACGCCCGATTGTGCGTTGCTACGGCATACGATATATAGGAAATTACACACAATAGCCAAGCAGACAGTCTTGCAGTCTTGAGATGTGATATGCGGCATCATGAGAAATTCCTATTTGTAGGTGAGAGGCTAAAGCCAGAGCGCACGCATTACTGCGCTCTGTCACTCAATTTAAGCGCCAGGACGAAATGAACGAACCCCCGCAACACACTTTTTCATAACATCCATTTATATACCGAGACGGCACACGACGTTTAACTTGAAGACTGGATGCCACGGACGAGTCGATCGCTCTGTAAGGGAACAGGTGCCTCTCAGAACGAAGTCATACTATGCCTCTCAACCAATATATGATGCCCGATCCTGTGACTACACATTTTAAAACGGGGCGGGGGGCGAGGCCTTTTGGAGGAAGCGGTAGCGGAGCGAACACCCAACGAAAGCGGGCAAGCCGGAGCCTGTAGCAGAACACAAAATCATGGTGGTAAGGTGAGCCCAAAGAGGGCTGGCCGAGGGTGTGGGAACAGCCCCGGGCTTTAGAGGCTCGGAGACAAGGAGATCGGGAAACGCGGAGAGGGCGCGTGGAGCGCAAAGGGGGCCATGGAAAAGTATGGCTGGAAAGGGCCCAGAATAAGTGTATAGTGCACACGCGCACAGGGTGATCCCGCCTAAGGCAGCCTCGAGTTGGTTGGGTGGTGCCGACATCGTAGTCGATGAGGTTTGGTGATAAGGGGAGACGATGCGGAGGCAGTCAAGAGCTTCAGGATCTTCATGTTTGCGTCCCTGGAGCCTGAGAAGGCCGCAGACTCAAGAGGGGTTTGGACCAGCGAACCAGAGCACTGCTAAGGGAGATGGTAGTGGTACGAGTTCAAGGGGGGATGCATAATGCACCTTTGCAATGTTGCCATGGAAAAAAATATAACTGTAATTTGATAATAATTCGGTTATAACCGGGACCAGTTATACACCCCGAATTTGTGACCAATGTCCGGCGGGTTGTCCATTGTTGACATAACAAACAACCTGCTCGTTCCCCGCATGATTTCACCAAAAATTCAGTACTGTAATGGAAGTCCGTGCCATGAGCTTTCGCTTACTGTAATGGAACATTCAACCGATCGGTCACCGAACCATCATGGATATTTTACCGAACGACGAAGTCAGTTTCTTCGTGTGCTCTCACTCAAAAGTGGGTACAGTAGCTGCGTAGCATACATATGCCTGTCGTACCACGTCGGTATGGTGCATCGCGTGCGCAGATATGGGGACATGGACGTGCGCTTGACCTAAAATAGCGTAGACAAGTGCTACAGAAGCTGGCTCCGCACTTCCATGTCTTCGATGACGTTTTTTATTCAGTTTAGTATGGACTCCGTAGTCGCCGCGGCACGAACGGTTCGCCGCGCAACTCTGCGACATATAACCTGAAGCCCAGTATTCGCCTAGTCGTCTCTCGGCCCTTCCCTTGATTCTCCCGGTTGGTGCATCTTTACTGCGAGTCCTATGCAACCATCCGCCTTCCTTGTTCTTCTGGGCGCAGGGCGCATCCTAGCTGCGTCCTCCCCCTCTTCTCAATCGTCATACTTTCCATCGTCCGCAGGCCCGTCACTGTCGTTCCCAACGCCCTCGGGCCTATCCTCCTCGCTATCACCTTCCCTCCCGCCGTACTCATCCGTCCCAACATCCCCGGCCAGCTCGTCTTCGTCTGGCAGTGGGACCTCATCTTCGTCCCTCTCAAGTCTCCACAGCTTATCCACGACCACGAGTGGTTCCGGCGTCCTCACCCAGCCGCTGCCATCTGGTACCCCCATCAGTTCGTACCCCTTCGTGCCGTTCCCATCGCCGTCTTCGGAGCCTCCATCCCCTGGAGTATACCCCTTGGCCTCACCTAATACCCCCCCACCTGTCGATACCCCCGCGCTCGTCCCAGATTTCGGGCCAGCGTGGACGAGCGCTTACGAAAAAGCGAAAGCTAAGGTAAGTTCTCAAACTGTTTTGCGCAAGGTTTTGCGACATCTTGTCGCACAATCACCCAACGAGTGCGTGATGCCTCAGCTGCGCGTATCTACATGTTGTGGAGCGATAACATACTGAGGATTCGCGATGCGCCTTATTTCTTCTCTTTTCCCTCTCTCTCTCTCAGGCTTGAGAACGCGACGCGTCACGGTCACCTGACTCTTTATCCCATTCAAATCCGGTAATAATAATTTTTTACTAGGTTGCCACTTTCACACTTGACCAAAAAGTCAATATTACCACTGGTGTGGGCTGGCAGGACGGCCGCTGTGTTGGGAACATACCTTCTGTAGGCGATTTCCCCGGCCTATGCCTCAACGATTCTCCACTAGGGGTTCGTTTTGCGGATTTTGCGACTGTTTTCCCCGCTGCCATCAATGCTGCAACCACGTGAGTCTTGACGTTGTCTGAGTTTTGCGATCTTCCAACCTGATTTTTGGACAAAATGCAGATGGAAACGTTCGCTAATCCGTGCGCGTGGTCTTGCAATGGGACAAGAACACGTCGGCAAGGGAGTTAACATTGCACTGGGCCCAATGATGAACTTGGGCCGTATTGCCCAGGGAGGTCGAAACTGGGAAGGTTTCGGCGCGGACCCGTTTTTGGCAAGTGTTGGTGCATACGAGACGATCATTGGTATGCAGTCCGCCGGTGTACAAGCATGCGCAAAGCATTACATCAACAAGTAAGTGCCCATTGCGAGGATCAGGCTATAGACGACCGTGACTCAATTGCGGCACAGCGAGCAGGAGCACGACCGTACCAAGTCCAGCTCAAATGTCGACGATCGTACGCAACACGAAATTTACGCAGCGCCGTTCCTTCGCAGCGTGATGGCCGGTGTCGCCTCGGTAATGTGTTCGTACAACCCTCGTGAACGGGACATACGCCTTGCGAAAACAACAGCACCCTGAATAGCAATCTTGAAGAGCGAGTTTCGGCTTCCAGGGCTTCGTCATGTCTGATTGGGGCGCCACGCACTCAAACCCTCAGCGCGATCACCGGGCTGGACTGACGATGCCCGGTGACATCACCTTAAATTCGGGCACATCTTATTTCGTGCAAACCTTACTGTGTATGTACAAAATGGCACATTCAGAGGCGGCGTCGTGGGACGACATGGCAATTCGAATTCTCGCCGGATGGTACCTCCTCAGCCAGGAACTCCGCCCCAGCTACCCACATACGAACTTCAATGCATTCCACCCCCTGGACCAGGCGACGAACGAGCATATCGATGTGCAAGATGACCACGGACAAGGTTGTGCGCGAGATCGACACAGGCTAGCGTGGTGCTGCTGAAGAAGTAGGCGGCGCGCTCCCGCTCAAGAAGCCACGCACGCTAGTGCTCATCGGATCTGATGCGGGTCCAGCGCATGGTGGGGGTCCAAATGCGTTCAGTAGCCAGACCGGTATCGACGGAATCCTGGCTATGGGATGGGGATCTGGGTAAGTGATTTAGATGGGGGGTACCGAAAATTATGACTCACACACCGCGTAGAACCGCAAAGTTTACATACCTAATCTCGGTGCGTATTTCACAGCCACCTGTTTTTTAAACGCAATAGATCACTGATTACGAATCGTTGAATAGCCATACGAAGCACTACAGGCTCGCGCACGCAAGGATCACACTTCCTTCTCTGGGTTTTCAACGATTTCAACCTTGCCGACGCGGGCTCCGCTGCCGTCCAGCAGGATGCCGCATCGTCTTCTTGCAGTCCGACTCTGGCGAGGGCCTACATTACCGTGGATGGCAACGCGGGCGATAGGCACGTGACCACTTTCCCTCCATACCCTTTGGAAACTCAACGCGCTATCCACAGGAAGAACTTGACGGCGTGGCACAATGGCGACGCGCTAGTCAAAGCGGGTCGCGGCGCACAACAACAACACGATCGTGGTCGTGAACTCAGTCGGCCCAATCATTCTTGAGCCTTGGATCGACCACCCGAACGTGACAGCGGTCATCTGGGGCCGGGCTCGGGGGCACCGAGACGGGAAATGCACTCGTGGACGTACTATACGGTGCTGTGAACCCCAGCGGGCGTCTTCCGTATACCATTGCCAAGTCACCAAGCGATTATTCTGCACAACTCGCAAAGGGAGGTACCGGCAACGAGGTACCGAATATCACC